>JAVSCE010019806.1:0-54006 GCA_032199065.1 Smutsia gigantea | reverse complement strand
ACACACAGAAGGCTACTTATTGTAGAACTCATTGAATTGAGTAATTAATCATGTGCTACCATTGAGTGTTTAAATAAAGATTATGCCACATTCTGAAGGGAATTAATATTTTAAAACATGGAATATCAATTTTCTGTGTAAATGTTTATAAGCTGGAGCAACAGTGTATGGATTCATAATATATAGGGCCACACTATTAAGCAGAATTTAGAATTTATCATCTGATAGCATCGACCAAATCAAAAGTTTTAATGTAGCTTTTTTTCATATGAACCACCTGCCAGAGTTTCACAATTTTTCTAGAAAGCCGTCGCTGTGCTATTATGTGGCAATTGATCTGCTGTTTAATTTACAGTAATGATGATGGGCTGACATTAATAATAATGGCATCTGTTTAAAATGTAACAGGGCACCTCAATGCAATAAAAGAGATAGATATATAGTTTAAAAACCTTTTAACACTGCATTGCCCCTGCTAATGTTTCACAACACTTTATACTCTGGAAAAAATGTGGCATAAAAATAGCATGTAAAGTGTTATCCCCACATGCTGTTCTTGGTCTTTGGCATGCCTGTTTTTTCCACATTTTCCAAAAATGACAAGAATGTATCCCATCTGATACATCCTGTGAAAAATTTAAGAGCATATTTGAAAACACAAAATACTGTTTTCATAAACTGCTGAAATCTGTGATAGTTTGGCAGTAGTCTGAGGAACAATGCCGGAACTCAGCTCTTTATTTTTTCCTTCCCTTGCATTCCTGTGTCAAACCCACTGAATTTTCCTATGCTGTATTACTTTCTGATGTGTTGATCTGAATCTCCCTAAAACACACATGGTAGTGTCTACACAGGATTTGGTGGTTGGCTTTTCTCCGTTAATTAATGATCTAATGTTGATATCAATGTAGTTTTTCATTTATGGATGAAAATAAATAATCTGAAGCTAATTAAGCATTGAGTAAATTAGAAACAAAGCTTTTAATAAAAAGAGGAATGATGGAATGGGCAATATCAGATGTAAGATTTTTTTGGACTCATACATGTGGATAAAATTCTTTGGCGAGAACAAGCAGAACTCTGAGAACTTCTGCTTCTATTTTTATTCTCCTTTTATCCTTGAGAATTAAGAATCACTCCTAACCTGTGTGGAAAAGTATAACAAATGCTGCTCCTCATCTTTGGACTAATGGAACTACACTTTAACTCTTGATTACATAAGATGCCTTTAAATTAAGAGTGTTCACATATCTTTTATGAAACATAAACACCCTACATGGCTCCTTTTTTGCCAATAAGTACAGCAGAAAGCAATTCCAAAAGAAAGAGTTCAGTCTGGTGAAAGTGATGTCCCAGTGAGTTCTTTAGCCATTTTCACCAGGGTATTTCACCTTAATGCATATTCTCTACTGCCCTATACCTTTTACTGGGTCTACACTTTACATGGTGCTTCAGAGATGTGCATTCAACCAATCTGTGCTGTCAAGTTAAGGAGTCAAGCAGACCCCATTACTTGTTGATATATACTAACCATTAACCAGATCACAGTGTGTCTCTGCATTTAGTTTCATGTGAGGGGAAACACAGTGACATAAGCAATAGTAGCTAATACTTATGTAAAGTAGCTAATACTTATGTTCTGAGCTTGCCATATATTATTTAATTTTCACAGCTCTGAATCATAGAATAATGAAGGAAGGAGTCATGGAAGTTCAGTTAGACTAAAGTGCATGAACTGTAGCATTAGACAAACTTAAGCTGAGGCCCTTCTCCACCACTTAGTAATTATGCTACTTTCATCATTTTTTTAACCTCTTTTAATATTAATTAAACCATTGGTCGCCCCACTTCACCAGAGTCCAAGTGTAAGGCATATTCCTACCTACCACTTGTTTGGTGATTCACAGTCTATACTGTGTCAGAGAATGACTAGAACTGGGCATGCTTTTTTGTCTAATAATCATTCAGAATGTTGTTAACAGTCATATTTAGACTTCAGTGGCAGGTACAACTGAGCTCAGGATTTATCGTAAAGAAGCACATCTGGACAAATGAATAGATATGGACTTTTATGGAGTGTGCTCCAGGGGTTATTTGAAGATCAATTTGAAGTGCAAGGCTCAGACACAGGAATAAGGAATGAAAAAACTGGTGGGAGGTCATACCAGGCTTGGGAAGGCAATCAAAAAAATGTGGGCTATGATCTGATGACTTGTGGTAAACTTGCTTGGTTTTCATTGAGGCTTATTTACTGAACACTGTCTTGTACCTCTTCAGTAACGTTCTTTGTTTATTTGATAAAGTATTAGTGTTTTCTTTTTAAATGTAAGTGATTCTAAATTTCAACGTGAAATAAGTAGCCATGTGACATTGTTTCTCAATATTTGATTGTCTGGATTCACCCATTTTTTAAATAAAAGAGAAGTCATATAGTAGTCTATATGCTGTAGACTTTGTTTCTTGGTGTGAAAAAGTTAGCTGGGTCTCCTGTCATTTGAGTGTGGGTGTACTGCTGAATCTGCTGAGAAAAGAGGCGAGGGCATCAGAAATACACATTCTCAAATGTAGATTTCAAAATGTTCAGTAGTTTTGGGGGAATGACTGGAAAATATTAAGCCCATTACTGTGGTAATTATGTAGAATGTTTCTTTGCTTCCATGTACCTCACACTGTTTGCTACAAAATACAAACTTTGGTGTTTAACGAAAGTGCCAATGACTGTGTCTGAATTCTTAAACACCGCCTTAGGAGCCAGGCAATTTCTATCACAGCCTAGGGCCTTAGGGAGACTGTTTAATGAGGAGATGTGAAGCCTTTTGCAGTTTATTGTTGATGACATTTTGAGGACACTTGCAGCTGCAGTGGGTAGATGAAAAACAATAAAGCTGGGTCTTTTCTTAGATGTGGCTTACGTGCCCCACAGTGTTGTATCAGATTTTATCAGTAATCAAATTTCTACCCAATAGCAATAAAAACAAATCCTTTTTAACAACTAAATTTCAAATATTTAAGGCAAGAAAAAAAAATACTCTTGCAAATCTGATATCTGGGTTTTCTGAGATTCAAAGAATCCCAATTTTACTAGTTATTTCTAAGATTCAAAGAATCCCAATTTGTCTATTGTAAAGGTTACTGCCATAGTTTTCACAAGCTTGAAATGGCTGCTTTTCTGGTTCGATCTGATATAGGTGTATCTGTTGGTAGTTTTTGATCTCTGTGTTTAAAAATTCTCAAATTGCTTGAGGCATTCTTATAGTAGAAGTTTAATTGGCATTGTTCCTCAGATAAAGCTCTGGCATTGAATAAACCTCTTTATTTTGTATTCACAGGAATTATAGTCAATATATAGTATCCATTGTCTAATACTTTTATGATGAAAAAGAAATAAGATGATATAGTAGCTCTTTCCATTTAAAATTTTTTTTGACCGACTTGAAATTTTCCATCTGAAATTTTTGTGACCAACTTGTACTTGTTAAAATCACTGGACTATGACACAGCAGTATGGTGGGCTATGAGCCAGTGTGTCTGTCCCATTGGGACAGCCGTGATGGCCCTCACCCTCCAGTGTGGTCCTCAGCTCTGTGCGTGGCTTTCTCAGAGATGGTGTTAGGGGGTGTTCAAAGTTCTGGAATTGGACTCTGTGGCCTTGAATCCTGACCCCATCAATCCTTACTATGTATCCTTGACCTAGTAATGAACCCTTATTAGGCCTTACCTGTAAAATGAACTGAACCTGTTTGTATCTTCTTGGATGATCATAATGATAAAAAGAAGTAATGCTTAATTAAATCAACAAGTCTAAAGGTATAACCTCTTCTAAGCTAAGGTATTTACAATGTGACTACCTTAGCTCTCATGTATAGCACAAAATTAATAATCATTGTTAAGGGCTATTATTAATATTAGTGTTAGTGTAATGATAATAATAACAAGAACAATAATAATATTAGTGTTACAGTTTCATCATCAGAAAGGTGCTTGTTGAATGCTAGATCAAAACAGGTGGGAGCTAGATAGTGTTAATGCAGATTTCACCCAGGCCATGGAAAACTTCCTTGCTGGAATCAGGAAATGCATTTTTTGATTTTCTCTCCTCCATCTCTAGGTGGTTGAGTGATATCTACTAAAATCTTGCTCCTGGGCATCTCTTTTCCATACTTTGTACATACTCCTCTCTTTTCCCCAAAAGAATTATGTGACAGGATACAGTGCACATAGTTACAGTTCTGCTAGTTTAAACTGGTTTATTATAATGGATACAGTTGAAGCTTGGCTATATTCCAGCATCAGCCATTTTATTAACTGTGAAGAGGTAATAAATTTGAATTTGTTGATTCATTTATTCCTTCTTATGATAGTTTTCCAGACACTGTAATTAAACTGGGCAATTCGTAAATATCCTCAGCTAATTCTTCCACTGTATTTCTAATTTTACTCTTAGAGGGGAAGCTATCTGCTTTTATGAAATTGAAAACAAAAAGAATTCTAAATTTTAGTTTTATTAGATTGATTATTATGAACAGAATGCAGTTATACCTGTATTTTTGTTGTAAACTGGAAATTTGAATTTTAGTGCATCTAAGATGAAAAGGGTATATTTGTTATAAGAAACAGTGACAAACCATTGCCCATGTGAATCTTGGAAACAAACCTGTGAGTTTTATCTCATGTGTTCAGGACTCACTATCACATATGACTGAATTTTCATGAATGTTTATACACTAGGTTATTATAACCATCTGTAATCAAATATGTTGTGCGAAACAAAGACTGTTACCTGCTTCAATAATGAAAATCATCACATTATATATTTTTAAAGTCATTATCCATAGTCTGGGATGAGGTGGACACTTTTCAGAAGTGCATACTCTGGGACCAATTTTTCCTAAAGTATGTATGGAATGGGTATTAATCTTGTATAGGCAAGGGGAACCAGTAAGTCTCTAATTAGAATGTCTCTCCCCATTACTCTACTGATAGTTCGTTCAGATTTAGTGAGCTCCTTTTTTCTTTCTTGTTTAAAGTCAGGATCTAACATCCATCCTGTCCACACCTGTACCATAGGGTGACTGATCTTGATAAAAATCACAGGTACTTTTATGTCTGGATGAATTAAACTGCCCTAGAAGAATGAAAGTTTTGATTGGTCTGTGGGACGTGATAATGTCAGAACTTTCCATTGTACTTAGATGCTATAGGTGGCCAAAAAGAAGAGTAATATTGGGATCAAGGGTAAAAGAAGTATGACTGAAGATCCTGTGAGAGTGGAAAGTGAGAGGAGCCCAAAGAAACACATCAGCTGTGCGATTCTGCCTCGGGCACTTTAACCCACATAAGGCTGAACATCATCTCCTTTGGCGGACCTGTCCCAGACTGCCTGTGTTTAGCTTCAGGCACTAATTTTCTTCCTTCATGCATTCCAATCCATTAAACGTTTTTCAGACCTGAAGAGGGATTGTTTTTTTTTTTTTTTTGGACCGGGCCTGGGATAAGATGAAGTATTGACCGTTTCATTCATTCATACATCATAAATATGCTGCTCTCCCACCATCCCTTCCTCATTCCCTAACATACATAGGCACTTCTAAAGCTCACTGATATCCCTTACGATATAACAGGCTTCCTGGCAGAGGAAGAGGCAATAGCTCTTTGGTAGTGCTCAGGGGAGTGACAGATACTTTTAAGCCTGGCAGGAAAAAATTGACACAAGCAATTTTTCAGGAACAGTTTTTTGATGGTGTGTGCCCTAGGGAGACACAAACCTGTAGCACGGGTGGCAGTTATTAAGCCCTATAACTCAAGTTTACTTGTGGTTCTGGAAACCCCACACAGCCCATAAGATAATTCCCTGTAGGAGAGTATCAGCAAGACAGATATCTATTTTGTAAGGTTATCTCTTTCATTGCACTTGACATTTTCAAGTCTGTGGCAGTAGGTGAGAAAGAGGGGCCTCTGCAAAGATCCTGATCACACAAACAAAAGGAGTTAAAGCTTGAAGAGGCTGTATAGTCTTCTGGTCAAAGGTTGTTTAAGTACACATGTGTTTGGCATTAGCCTACTTTATTCTTTTGAATGTAATAAATGCTGTGATCACATTTTATACCTGGAAAAATTGTAAAGATAGAGGCAAAAAAAAACTGTCATTTTATCTCTATCTCTGTCTCTTATCTCTAACTCTGTCTATAGCTATGCTCCTTAACTTAATTACCAAACAAACATAATGCTGTTTAGTTTTATACTGGGATATGAAGATGTTCTACTTCTATTCAATTGCATACATTAGCTTCTACTCACCTCAGGCCCATGCGTAACTCACCTGCCTGTTTATGTGTGATCATGGTGATCATATTTTCTGTGTGATTTTTAGACAGTGAGCATCGTAAGCACTAGGTCATTCTCTGACTTCAAGTAGAAGCCAAGAAGAAGGAAAAAAAGAAAACAGTATTTCTTGAACGGCAACAGAGTCTAACTGTATGTTGGATGAGGTCATCTTGGCTTTAAAGTGCTGACACATAAACAAACAAATAAATAATAAATGCATGCTTACACTACAATAGCGGAGAGACATATACACCAAAGATAGACAGTACACCATTCTTCAATGGTAATTAATACTCAGCTCATGAGCCCTCATGCTTTGATGGGACAAACAGCCTCATAAACTAAAAATGTGGAAATTCTGATAATTGAGCTCTGAGTAAGGTACTGTAGAATCACAAAAGAGGAACTCTATCAATAGTGTATTAAGAGTAGGATGGAATGTAAAGCCTGGGAGTTCCGATGAGTGTTTGGGACAGACAGAACGGCTTCATGATAGTGATGGCATCTGAGGTGGCTTACTGAATAAACAGGAAAATGCCTGGTGAAGGAAAAGAAAGGAAAGACAGAGGGATCCCATTGCACAAATGCAGTGTATTTTGAAGGGTCCAAACAGCTCCGTAGGTGAGCAGAGAGCCAGCCTGTCGGGGGCCTGGCGTGCAGAGTCTGGCATTATGAGGAGCGAGACTGAAGAGTTAGACAGAGGACACAAGGCCAAGGACATCCTAGGTTCAGCGGACAATTGTGGGTTTTATCCTGTGCACAGCAGGAAGTCAAAAAGGATTTGTTTGCCAGCTTTTTTTGTTTTCTGTATGTGTGTCTCTCTCCCCTTCAAAGCTTCCTTATTTGCTTTCTTTTTTTCCTCCTTTTTTTCTTTTGTTTTTAATTTAAGGTTAATCCTTCTCCTAGGAATGTGATGGATTGACTAGGACTATGGGAACTGTTGTATGTGAAACAATTAGAATATTTAGCGGTAGTCCACAAGGAAAATAATGAGCGCCTTCCCTAAGAAAGTAGCTAATAGAAGAAGAAGCAGAGTATTGCCTCGACAACCTTGGATGGAGTAACGCACCACTGCCTGACACAGTATAGGCGGTGTGTGAAAGCTTACTGCTGACAAAATAGTGACTAAAACAGTGGACATAATAGTGAATAAAAGCACACTTTCTGTTCTGTGATATTGAGTTGGTGGTGTCTTTTACCAGGGTCAAGAGAAAAGGAGGTGAAAAATGTTTGTGAGGGAAAAAGGGTGCAGCAAGTTCCACTTTTGTTTTGCTGAGTTTAGCATGTCTCCAGGGTGAGGTGATGTCTTTGTCCAACAAATACTTGGAAATACACGTTCGAGAAAAAGGGAAAGGAGAAGAGATGGTCCCCACAGTTTCATCATAAGTTTGTATGGGACAAATAATGTGAAGGGTTGAGTCTGTGTCTGGAAGAAATTGTTCACTTTCAGAATGAACATCAGCAATTTCTAGCTTTTAGAATGTCAGTTGCTATTTCTAAAGAGGCACTGTCACAGAGATAAATTTGGGTGCCTTAAAAATCTCTCTTTTTTTTTCTTTTAAGTGCAAGCAGTTTGCCTTTTCCATCCGCAGGGCAGGCACAATTACCACAAAGAACATTACTTTTTTTCTTGTAAGGAAAAACTTTGCTGTAGGAAAAAATGACATCTGTTCCCCAAGATTAGCCCCCAGAATATTAAGGTAGGAATGAGGCAGCCCATTCCATGCTTATGACCCAAAAAGAAATTAGAGTTTCTTTTTAACAAAGGCTACTTATGTCCAAATGTTTGTAAAATTAATTTTATTTTGAAATATATTGTTACCCGAACTTAAGTCCACTTCATAGTACTTTTAAAACAGTAACTTATATGAGATGGAATTATGTATTAATTATGTTTCCTTTATTGTTACTTTATTTTATTTGAACCTAATAATGAACTTGCAAATTGCATATCCTGTCCAAAAAAGCTCCTCCTCTAGGTACACACAAAACATTAAATAAGAACATCACAAAATAAATTGATTTTGCTATCACATAAGCACTACTAATCTTGGTGCTGAAGTCATTTCTTTTAGGAACATGATGCAAAAATAAGGAAAAAATCTTTGTATGTATTTCAGTATGGAATGGTGTTTTTTTAATATGTGCATGTCGGTAAAAGATATTTATCCTACATAATTTTATGAGTCAAGTTTCTGTTTCCTTGCTAAGAAATCTTTGAACTTGCCTCCGTAAGCTAGGGTGATACATTTGTCTTACTAAATAATAAAACTGTAAGTATTGGTTGAAGTTTAATCCCAGCATCCTTGAAACATCCCACTGAACTTTCAGATTTCCAATAAACAACTGTGGTCCATTGTTAATAATATGCTTGAGTAAAACAAAGAAAGATAGTTATTTCCAATCCTATGCTAAGTTTTAGGAAATAAACATCTATGGGGGGACTACAGGCTTATTTTTAATGTTCAGACAAGCTAGAGCTTGTGTTTTATTTTCATCAGGGGGATTAAGAAAATCTTTGGAGGAAGTATTTTTAACTTCAGAGTTTCCACATTGGGTGTCTTTTAGTTCTTGTTCTTTGGGATATTTTTATGGAAGCACACATTGTTCTTTAGATACCATCCGCTCCTCCCTTGTTTTGGTCAGACCCCCACATCTGGTTGTTCTGGAATTGTCCATGAGAGCTCAGACAGGATCATCATGACCTCACTAGAGGGTGGTTGAAAAAGGAACAGATGAACATCAAGAAGCCTAAGCTCATGTTTTTTCAGAAAAATGACTCCAAAAATAAAATGCAGAAAGCAAAACACATGAACACAGTGGATAGAGAGCAATGAGGCAATGTTGTGGTGATGAATTTTTAATTATTATTATACTCTATGACATGAAAAAAATTTTTTAAAAGCAAAAATTTTAAGGCACCACAGAATATCAACACTGAATTAAAATATTGATTTGAACATGCTTCAAATACTTAGTACCTGCCGTTACAAGTATTCAGTATTTTAAAAAGTACTAGTAGGTTTAGTCATAGGTCAAGATAATTACTAGGATTAGGTGCTTAGTATTAGCAAAGCAACACCATTTTTTCTGAACTGTTGCTTTTCTATTGGGTAAATAATTTAAATAAGTTTTTGATTCCCCATTTCACTGATAAGTGAGGTTTGAATAACAAAGCTAGTATATTAAAGGGATTGCTTTGTTCTGGAGCTGCATATCTAATAACACAAATAGCTCTGGAGGTGAATTCCCCAGTAACATCCCAAAATGCATATTTATTTTCCACATTAGAGTAGTGTGCTGGCAGAAAGAATAGCAGGCTGTGATAATTAAGAACCTTAATCATTTATATTTGCCTTTTCTGGGAGATGGGAACATAGAGATAGGTTTTCTTCCCTTTTTTTTTTTTTGGCAGATGGTGAAAAACTGAATACCTTTGTAAAATCATACTTAAAAAAAAATGGGTGTGGTCCAGAGAGTTAAAATAGGCATATTCGGGATCAGGTTAGGATTAGAAAATATCTACAGTTAACCTAGTAAATGTTGACTGTGATTAAATAAGCAAAGAGAATTTAAGCAAGAGTCCATTTTCCAGATATTTTGGCTATACAGATAATTTTAACCAAAAAGATGTGGAAATATTCAGATAGTGAAGAGCTTGAAAGTTCCAGATGCGTATCCCTGTATTCCTCCTGTGGAAACATTTTAAGTACTTGAATCTCAGCCTTCTCAAAAATATAACTTTGGAAAAGTGCTAATGTTCTGAATAGGAATTCCTAGTGAAACCTACATTTGTGGAGAATATCACAGCCTCAAAATGTAAGAAATGAACTTGGTCATTAAAACAAAGTTTAAAACATCCAATGAAATGAAAGAAAAGATACTTATTTGTCTTAAATTTTTGGTTAGGCTTTTAAAATCTATGTCATTTTAAGATCTGCAAGAAGAAACTATTATTATAATGGCCTTTGCATAGAAAGCAAAAAATATATATATAGGGAATGATGACCTACCCATGAAATGAGGGCTTTAGGCATCATAATATATATTAAAGAAATAGTTGAAGAGGCAACCAAACAACATGAAAACATTTTATGGGTGTATTTTTTCTCTCCTCTTCAGTGCATTTATTTGTTTTGAAAACTGCTTATTTTCCTGAATTTGCCCTACTAGTACAATTTTTTAATACCAGACAGCTACTTTTTATTGTTGCTGCACATCATGAATAACAGCTTTTTTTGATGGCAAATGAGATGCCCCAAGTTGCAAGCTTTCCATAAACATATCTGAATTGTTCAATTTCCTTCTCATTGTATAAATTCCACTCTGGCCCTTTGCCTGCTCATATTCAGATAAAGATTTCATTCAAGTCATTTTCAAAACTGTTCTTTCATGCTTGCTATCCGATGTGGTAAGATTGCTCAATTCATTTTAGCTATTCAAGTACTGTGCAGGTTTTAGCAGATTTTTCTAAATCATTTCTTTATACTGAATGTAACAAGAACAATGAAAGAATGCCTCCAGTTTGTTTTCCAAGTATAGCAATGGTTTATTAGCAATAGAATTAGTAATATGACTGTGTAGATGTCACTTTCTGAAGAAAATATCTTGATGAATTATTCTGTTTCATTTTCTTTCATATCTTCTAACGTGGATTTGGATTATGATTGCTGGTTGATTACAAATGATTTGGCTCTGTATTTTCCAATTAAGTAAGTGATTTTGATTCTTTGATACTTGTAGGAGTCCATGGTTGTGTTTTTAAATGATTACTCATTGCCAGTTTGCACTCTTGAGTTCTCTGGCAAAATGAGGTTAACATTGGGCATAAAGAGACAAACTACCATTTGTATTTCTGAAAATACATTTTCAGAAATGTATTCATGGTCTGTTTCATTAGCTGTCATAGGATCCAAACTAACAAGAAGGCCCAGTTTGGGTTCATCTTATTCATGTGAACCATATGTTCAAATTCATTTAAGTCCTTTTGGTTGGCAAGCTTTTGTTTTAAATTAACTGTCAGATCTTGTCCATAAAAGTTCCAGGTCATCCCAGACTAGTTACTAATCATATCCTAGTTTCCCAGCTGTAAGAATGCATTCTGTATGGTAGCTAGTGACAGTTGGACATACAATTGGTAACCATTTTGATGATCCCAAAGATATTTAGGGTAAAAGAAATGTGAGCTTTAGACTTCAGGGTATTGTCACTTCCTCAGTGCTACTACTGGGATCAATGAACTGTGGTCTGTGAGCCAAATCTGGTCAACCATGAGTTAAGAATGCTCTTTACACTTTCTAATGGTTGACAAAAAAAAAAAAAAAAAAAAAAAGGAAGAAGAATATTTTGAAAGATGTGATAATTATATGAAATTTAAATTTTGATGTCCAGAAATAAAGTTTTGTTGGAGCACGGCCACATTTATTACCTTACATATTATCTGTGGCTGCTTTTTACACATGACTTTTAACATATGACTACCAAATCCTAAAATACTTACTGTGTGATCCTTAACAGAAGAGGTCTGCTGACTCCATTGCTTGAGCATCAGCGTTCAAGAGGTTAATTCCCAAAGCCTCTCACTTTGGGGATACTGATAGAAACAGAAATGATTGCATATCCAGTCTTTCCTTCAATCATGAGGGAATCTACCACACCTAAAATGATCAGATGAGGCCAAACAGAAGAGTAAATCTTGATGGTAGGTCTAAATTTTTCTGAAATAGCCTCTTACATAGTTATTTCTTGTACTTTTTGAGCCCTAAAACATGCAATACATTCAGTTTAATTTATTTTTGCTGCCAGTTGGTCTTTGGGCTTGCCCACAGGCATTCAAAGCCCAGTGGATCATCAGAATTGGATGAGTGGCATTTCTGTGGCTGGTGAAGCAGGACCACATCATATATTGAAAAATAATTTCCTCAAACTTTTAAGCACTTCTCAAAGATCTGTTTCCCCTAAAAAATCACTAGCATTCTATAGATACCATCTCTTCTGAATTACATTTGACAGTGTTAGCAAAGTGTGAGACTGATCCTTGCAATCTAGCTGAGCACATAACACTAACACAAATAAGCATGTGCTTTGCGAAAGTGATTTGCAGAATTTTTCAGAAGCAATGTGGAATATGAGTGGTTATACATAAATTGAGGTTAAGGTAATCTTAAAATAATTATAAATATATTTCTAGTTCTTTTCATCTTTGCATTTATCAGAAATGGATACAATTGTAGTTTGAGACAGAAAAAATAAAAGAGGACAAAGAAAGGATACTGTGGAATATTGCAAGACAAAGCAATGTAGAAATCACTGGATATGAAGAATATGCATTATCTTCTAGGTTTAGGCCACTGGGAAATAAAGCTTCCGTGCATGTATTTGATATATAAAGACAGGCACAAAGAAAAAGGCAAACATACTATAGATATTCTGGGATGGTACAATCATGCAGTCTGTTTTCTGACCCTTTTCATGAAAATTTGACATTACTGTACCTCAGCTAGAAGCTGCAGGAATCACCAGGGAAAGAACAGCTGGATACTTTATTAGGTTTTATGTTGTACATAAGGAGACCATGTTTTCCATTGTCAGTGTGTAAAAGAAAATGAAAGCTCTGGGCATCATTAAAGTCTCGAAAGTGTAGGACATGTCAGGTCTGTTCTCTCAACACCTGGACTGAAAGCACAGTGTGAGGTCACTGTAAAACAAAAACAGACCGTCTGCTCTAGTTGGAATTTCAAGAGTTGATTTAAAAAGAATGAAATAGTTCATAATTGCTGTAGAGAGGATTATTCTTTTGTAACTAGACAGTTCCATGTGTGAATATAAACATGTGTATTTGCTGGAACACGTTTTCCGT
This sequence comes from Smutsia gigantea, assembly GCA_032199065.1. Taxonomy (NCBI): domain Eukaryota; kingdom Metazoa; phylum Chordata; class Mammalia; order Pholidota; family Manidae; genus Smutsia; species Smutsia gigantea. The sequence goes on along the minus strand of JAVSCE010019806.1, from coordinate 40,823 downwards.
ATTATTGCACCTGTGTATCTTTTTGCTGCTCTCAGAGGGGCATCAGAAAGCTCCTTGGAGTCATAGAAGCTGGGGATTCTTCATTTTCTAGTTCTAATGGTGTCACACTCTTGATGAATGTTTCTCCCTGACTCTCCATTTAGTCCCTATTGGATCATTTTTGTTGAATGTCCCCCATACACCCCCACACAAATTATTCTTATTGGTGTAGTCATGGTGTCTCCCCTTGTAAGTATCTTTATGTTGGGGACCATTTTATCATATATCTTTATTTGTTCCACAAAGCCCATCGCTGTGTTCCTTGCACAGTGGTTGCCTTTAAAATACTTTTAGTCTGCTTTGTCTGCCATTATAAAATACCATAGACTGGCTTAAGCATCAGAACTTTATTGTCTCACAGTTCTGGAGACTCCAAGTCCTCAGGGTGCCAGTGTGGTCAGGTTCTGGTAGGAGCTCTTTCTAGCTTACAGATGGCCAGCTTCTCTCGGTGTCCTCACAAAGTCCTATTGGATGAGGGCCCCACCTTGATGACCTTATGTAACCTTCATTAATTTTAAAGAATTTATCTCCAGATATAGTCACATTGGAAGCTAGAGCTTCAACATAAGGATTTGGGAGATACAATTCAGTCTATAACAAATACCTTTAACACAAATTGGCTTATGTAAGCAAGAGAGGAATGAATTTTCTTCTCTTCATATGAAGCTGTAAGAGTTGTTTGCAGTCTTAGGCTACCTGTATCTTATCCTCAAGTTGGATTACTTTCTTAATTTTCATCAAATTAAATCTAGTAAATTGGAAAATGTGTTTCACATATTAATGGACTTCCTATTTTCTAGCTATAATCTGTTCTTTTATCATCTTTGAAAAACAGAGCAAATTCCATTCATCATTCATGAGTCCGCTTATTTATATGTTTACCATTAATGAAGTGCCTGACCATATGTAGGAGGGGTAAAGACCAAGGGGCATAGATCTAAAGAATAACTTGACAATGTTCTGCCTTTTGAGAACTCAGAGTTGGCAAGAAACACAGTTTTAGAGCAGTGTGTTAAGTGTTTAACATAATTTACTATTTAAATAAAACAATGCTTTGTAAATTAGCAACTTTTTACTGCTGATGAGTCAGTTTGCAGTTGGAGAAAGAAAGGGAGTAAATACCAGGCAAAGGGAATGGCAAATACAAAGGAAATAAGTAGGTGAACAAGAGAGCCTAATAACCTCAGAGCCTGCCAATCAATGTGCTGAACAAGATGAAGGAATGAAATGCTCATATTTTTTTTTTTATTGTGCTTCTCCTACATGTCAGGTTCCAGGTTATGTGAACTGGCATTGAGTGGTAAACAAGAATAAAACTCCTATTCTTAAACTGGCTTTCTAGGGCAAGGAGACAATTAATAAATAATTAACTAAGTGATCAAGAGTTGTCAATGCAAAGAATATAAAAAGTGACCTGTATAATGATGTAGTGATCTTCCTAGGATAATCAGAGAAGTCCTCCTGGGAAAATGAAGAGAAGGTGATCTTTTGACTTAAAATTAGAATGACAAGAAAGAGTCAGCTATGTAAAGATCCAGGCAAATGGACAGTTTTCTTAATATATCAAAAATATTCTTTCTTAGAATATGATAGGATGTTTGATTTAATATCCTGCTTTAAAATACACAAGAAAAAAGTGAGGGATAAAAGAAACAAGATCAGTAAGTGAAATTGAGGGGGGGGGTGATACTAAATCATTAAGAAATTGGATGGATATTAAAGAGAGGAGGTAGGTATTTGGGAATCTGTTACAAGATTCTAATTTCCTGAACATTTAAAAGTGTCCACTTAAAAAAATCAAGTGTTTTATACTCTGACATTCTGTTTCTTTTTGTTATTATTCCTTGCCCATTAAACTGTAATGAAGAGTATCGGGGTCATTTATTTTTGAGTGGGAGTAAATTTATTACCTACTATAGCACGATGAATACCCCAAAGCTTAGAGGGTTCAAACAGCAATCAACATTCATTATCCTTCACAGAGTATAAGGGTCAAGAATTTGGGGCTCTGGCTTGGGAAACACTCCCAAACAACATAAAAACAGTTATGAGGTTTTAATCAAGACATCAATAAGGGCTGATTTCATCTAAACTAGCTTGACAGGTGGAGGATCTGTGTCCAAGAATGTTTACTCACATGACTGGCAAGCTGATGCTCATTGTTGACAATGGCCTCGGTCTCTTCCTTGGGGGCCTATCCGCACAGTGTGGCATTGGCTTCTCCTGGAGCAAGCCAAGGTCAGGTAGAAACAACAATGTCATTTTTCACTTACCCTTGGAAGTCACACACCCTCACTGTTACAATATCCTATTGTTCACACCTGTCAGCCCTACTTGGTGCAGGAGGGGACTATATAAGGACATGAATACCAGGAGATGAAGATAATCAGTGGCCATCTTGGAGGCTGCCTACCACAGGGAGAAACAGTATTTTTAGAGTTTAAACAAATAATCTTGATGTTGTGCTCATGGAATTCGCAACTCCCCGCACCCCCAACACCACCATGAAAAAAATCCCTAGTTAATTTGTGACTTTAAACCAGTAACCAACATATTTATCTTTGAAGCTCAATATCCATATTGGTTTCTAGAGCACACACTTATACAATAATGTCTTTTGTCTGCTCAGGTACTTCAATTAGCTTTATTTAACGGAACAATGATATTAAATAACCTTGTAAATCAAAAGGTGAAAAATACATGCCAAAATTAAATTATTAAGACTTTGTCCAGCATAACTGATGGTGATTATTTTCCAATATACTCTTCAATTCAATAACCTTTTCAAACAATTAACAGTCAGTTTGGTCTGTTATATTAAAAGGTTAGCTACATTGTTTGCCTGTTTATGTAGGTTAAATGTTATTATGCTCTTCTGTATTGACTAATATGGTACATTCTAAAATTGAGCATATTATCATTGGTTGGTTCTTTGGCTGCTGTATATTAATGTGCCACATTATTATTGTGCTAATTTTAATACAAAGCACATCCTATACTATGTCACTTAAAATAAAACTGCTTGTCTTGTACTGCTTTCAGGCAGACATTAGGTACTTTTGTGTTTAGGAGTACTTTACATGATTAAACAGGTAATGGCTTGTAAGTCTTAGCTGGCATTTGATATATTTAGGTTGCATTGTTTAATATTTTTTAAATGTTTGTAGGTCAAAGTAGAATCTCCCTTATAACAAATACAAGTCTTTAATTTCAACTTAAGTGTGCATTCATGAGTGCCATAATTCTAAATACAATTTTAATTATTTCTTCAATTGTACTAATGCAATGGATATCAACTTACTTCCTGGGTCCAGTTTTACTACCCTTGTAACATCAGCTATTTCTTAGTGCCAGGGGACAGCATTTGTAAAATAGGGTTTGTATTAATTTTCTATTGCTGCATAACAAATTACTGCAAATTTAGTGGCTTAAAACAACAACTATTATTTCACAGTTCTGTAGGTCAGAAGTCCAGGCTCAGCTGGTTCTCTCCTCTGAGTTTCATTGTAGCCAAAATCAAGGTGCTAGCAAAGCTGCCTTTGCCTCTGGAGGCTCTCGGAATGAATCCCCTTTTTAGTTCATTCAGCTTCATGGCAGAATTCAGTTCCTTTCAGCTGTATGCCTAAGCTTCCCATTTCCTTAGTGCCTGTTGGGGAGGGGCCACCTATGGAGCTTGGTTCTTACCGCCAGGAGGCTGCCAGCATTCCCTGTCTGTGCCCACTTTCTCTATTTTCAAGCCAGCAACTTGGGGGGCCGAGTCCTTTTCAAACTTCGAATCTCTGAATCCCCTTATATTCTGCTTTTTCTACCTTCAGGCAGGGAAGGTTTACTTTTAAAGCCATGTAATTAGATTTGGCCCACCTGTATAATTCAGGGTAATTTCTTTCCTATAAATCAGTTGATAACCTTAACTCTATTTCCCCAGCAGTACCTGATCGATTAACCAGTAGAATGGAATCTTACAGGGTATCTTTAGGATTCTGCCTACTACAGGGTTATTGGTTGCTTAGAAGCTGAGAGCGTTGTAACTTGAGTGAGCCTCTCAGGGAAAGGTACATTAGGTTGAGTCTTCAGCCACAGAGCTTAGAAGATACAGAGAGAAAACCCAGGAAAAGACTGCTCTAATTCCAAGTGTACCACACAGACTTAATTTTCACATTTGTCTTATCTTATGGCCTCTCAAGAAAAACAGACACCAGCACAAACCGAAAAAGTTACAACCATCTTATATTTCAAACCTTAGTTATTTCTGATTATGTATTAATAAATAAGCAAACATCATAATTCTTCCTTCCTTGTTCTCAAATACATTATTTAGCAATTCTCCCTTCTGTTTCCCTCTAATCTAGATCACTCCCATCAGCACATGATTATATGTATTTCCTTCATTAAACACACACATGTGTGCACACGCACACACAAAGAACCTTTACTGTATTGGTTCTCTTGTCTCTCCTTATCTGTCCTTTCTGTCTGCAACTTCTTTCCAGCTTTTCCTTGAACCCACTCTAAAATCCAGCATTTTTTTCCCTACCAAAATTGCACTTATCATGAACCATGGTGACTTCCACATTACCAAATCTGACTGCCATGTTCTGTGTATTCATCTTAATAAACCCATCGTCGGCATTTGATTGCTCACAAAGTGAGCATGCACTGTTCCTTGGTGGCTTCTGTCCTTGCATTGTTCTTCTTCTGTTTGCTCAGACTCATTCTTTGATATTTGTGCTGATTTGACCTTCTTGTCCAAATCCTGTACTATAAAGTACTCCTGCTCATGGTCTTGGACCTTTTCATTTTCTATCTAAATGTACTTCCTTATATGATGTCAACAATTCTTAGGGTTTTAACTACCCTCTCTATATGCTGATAATCATCAAAGTTGTATTTGAAACTTGGATTTCTTCCCAGGACTTGCAAAAACATTGACTCAGTATTCCGTTTGAATTCCAACAGGAATCTCAAAATGAATATGCTCCAAACTGAATTCCTAAAGTTTCTACATCACTTCCTAAAAGCTTCTGTATCCACAATTTTCTACCAACTAAAACCCAACAAATTTGACTATCTTTTTTTTTACATCTTTCTTTCTCTAATCCCTTACCCAGTCCATGTTGAAATCTCTTATATTTTCATAATATACCCAGGTTATATTCCTCTCCTTTGCCACTGTCCAAGGTCAAATAACTAGTATCTCTCACATGCATTATAAGGCAAAATCCTCCTGACAAATCTCTTTAATTATGTCCTTGCTACCATTTTGTATTTTCTCACATCAGTATCAGTGTCCACCATATCTCTGACCTCTCTCCTAAAAGCCTCCCCCTTTCCAAGTCCTCAATTACTTTCTTGCCTTTTCTTGCAGGTGACTCTGTCTTTTACTCTAGAGGCTATGCACTAGCTATTGCCTCTGCCTCACTATCTTTTTTTTTTCTTTTTTTTATTAAGGTATTATTGATATACACTCTTATGAAGGTTTCACATGAAAAAACAATGTGGTTACTACATTTACGTATTATCAAGTCCCCACTCATACCCCAATGTAGTCCCTGTCCGTCAGTGTAGTAAGATGCCACAGATTCACTGTTTGCCTTCTCTGTGCTGCACTATTTTCCCTGTGATCCCCCACACCATGTGTACTAAATGTAATACCCCACAATCCCCTTCCCCCACCTTCCCCACCCACCCTCCCACACCCCTCCCCTTTGGTAACCACTAGTTCCTTCTTGGAGTCTCTGAGTCTGCTGCTATTTTGTTCCTTCAGTTTTGCTTCGGTTGCCTCACTAGCTTTTATAACAGATATCAATTTGGCCAGCTCTCCCTTTCTTCAAGTCTTTCCTCAAAAAATGCTTCTCAGGGAGCCTTCCCTTTTCACTCTAAATTACAGTCCCCTCATCTTCATCGATGCTTAACATTTCCTATTCCCCTTCCTGACTTATTTTTTCTTATTATTACTTACCTATCCTCAATCTAGACTACAAACTACATATGGGCAGATGTTTTTGTCTTCATTTTCCCCACTACCTCAGTGCCTAGAGCAGAGCTTGGGATATAGTAGGTGGTCAGTAAATGTTTAATGGTGGGGGAAAAAAAGGAAAAACTTGTGAAAGTCCATTGATATATAGTATACTTTGCTGATTAGCATACGGTGCTGGCTACAGAAGTAGATAGAACAGGTATTATTTTCTTTATTTTCCAAATGAAGGCAATTCTGTGGCTTGCCCAAGGTCACAAAACTATTAAGTGTCAGAGATTAAACCAAAACCCAACTCTCTTGACTCCTAACCTGGTTTTCTTTCCACTACAATAGGTGCTAAAAATATAATGTTGTCTGTTCTTGAGAGCTACAGTGCAATGTCCCCCCAGAACCTAGGAATAAAGAAATGATTGCCTTTTGAGAGTTACACTATGAAATCAACATATAATGAATCAGTTACCTTAAAGAACTAGAATTGCTTTTAAGCCAAAGGGACCCTTCCTGATTAAATGGCTTAACATTTCTAAAAAAAAAAAAGAAAGTTTTAATAAGAAAAGGCAGGCTTAGAGTCACTTCGAAAGGATACTCAAAAGCAAGGCAGCAAAATGCATGCAAGGGGAGGGAGCCTCATTTGGCCAGTGAACTGTAATTCCAGGACCTCTATGTCCAGGGATGAGTCAGACTCTCTTAGCTGATGCCAAGGAACGTTGATTGTTCTCACTAACTCATTTTTTTCTGATTCCATAATCACCCAAAACCCTTATGATTAATAATTGACTTTCTGTGCTTCTCTTCCTCCCTACAGACGAAATAGGCCTGACAAATGTGTTCCCTGCAGTCTTGTTCCAGTGTTACCTATTTCAACTGAGAGTTGATAAATTGACCTTATTATGATTTGGCTTCTGTGAATCCTAATTTTGGAAGAAAAGGCATACTGATCCTACTGACACACATATTCTGACTTATTTGACACTTGTATCCTGAGGATTTTTTAAAAAGCACACTATGATTTTATGTATCAATTTCCCTAACTCTGCTAATTCAATGTGAGTCTCTTCTGTACCTTCTCCCACTTCAGTTGAATATGGAGATGCTCTTAACCTTTCAGCTGTGGAAGAAAATCAACCAGAGCACCTTTATTATTGTTTTTTTCAATAGGGCTTTAGCAGGAGTGCCAGCTGAAATTCAGCTACTTTAGGATTGTTAGTCAAGGACAGTCTGGTTCTCAAAGCAGAAGGGTGCTCCTGCAGACTAGCAGCCATTGTTTGGCATATTGGATTTTTATCAAGAGGTGGGAAAGGACAGTTTGTGGCAAAGGTCACCTGCAAGGCGTGGGGAAGATGGGGAAGAGCAGCATCAGGAAGCACGAGAATCCCAAGGAAAATTCTTAGTCTGTGGGTGTCCCTCTCAAGAGAAAACCAGGTTTGTAAGTCAGCCAGGCTGAGAGCTGAACACACACTTGCTGACTTTCTGATTATCAACCGAGCACAGTTGGTCACAGATTGTTTGTAATGCTTGCATTTCTATACATTTACTGATACTTCAATAAGTTATGCTTTGGTGGTTTCTCCCTTTTATGGTATGGAATAACAGCTAACAAAGTGTTCAGGAAAAAGATTTTATTTCTAGTAAGAGAATTTCCTTCCTCTTATGTGTTTATTTTACTTCATACTTGCCTTTTATTTTACTTCATCTTCGAAGATAAACCAAAGAGATTTACTGTGACAATTTCAAATTTCTATTGTATCATAGTCAGATCTTGACTAAATAACTAATTTTCGGGAACAAACAGCAACATAAACATATTAAAACATACTGGCACTGTGATTAAATAAGAACACCTGAATTTCAGTCTTAGAGCTAAAAACTGTTTAAAGTCAAGGCACCATTCAGTTACCAAAATGAGTAATAGATGGTGAGTAGGAGAAAGGTGACATGGCTTTGATGGAGCATGAGAAGAAATTCTGGTGGCAGGTAAAGAGATTAATGATGAGGAGAAGGAATGTTATTCCCAGGCCCAGAAACTGGCAAGAATCGGGGATGAACTGAGATAAAGGGTTTCTATGGTTGAGAATATTAAAGACTCTCATTACTCATCATAAATACTTTCCCTCAACCAGGTGGCAGAGCTATCTATGTTGAAATACAAAGGAGCTGAGATACGTTAAACATCAAGAAGGTTATATTTATCTGCCAGTGAAAAGGAGCATCACACCAATAATTAACCATGTTTTTTCATTGGCCTAAAGTTGGAATCAGGAAGGACATGTTATGTCAACATTATACATAGAAAGAGCACAATGCAATCTGGGGTCCCCAGCAGCAAGAATTGAAAGTATTGTTTTACACTAGCTTTCTAGAGGAGCTCATTTTAAACCCAGGCCAAGGACTACAGAGCTGCTTAATGAAAGATCTAGACTTCTTAAGGTAATCAGAAAGCCTGGCATTTGAATATGGGTACAGTCATGGCTCTGTACACATTGTCAAACTTCATTATATTGTGTGCATCATGGTGTATTATAGAAGATATTCTCAAATGGGCTGTCTGATGTAGTGTGTCTGTGCACAGCAATGTCACCAAAAGGAGAAACTTTAATTACAGGAAACAGTGCTACGTATTCTGAAAGTCTTAAAGTCAATGACAAAGTGATAGAATTTACACGGCCATAATATGTCTTCTCCATTCATTCGATAAGCCATGAAGAAATTATGACATAATTTTTTAGCAGAAAAAAAGTATGATACAGATGGAATAACACAGAAAATTTCAAACCTCTTGGTTTTTGTTTGTTTGCTTTTTAAGGGGCAAATTGTGGAATTTTGCCCTCATCTTATTTCTTGTAGGCTCAAGATCAGTAACACTGATACAGCACCCAAGAAGTCATTAGTGGGAATGAAGTTGTTTTGTTGAGTTGATTTTAATACTATGGGCATGGGATATTGGAAGCTATTTTTTTCTGTAACAAGGTGGCCAGATTGAGATGTCAAGAAAATGAGGATGCAGAGGATCTGGATTTAAACAGTTTTTATATGATGTATCACAAAATCCTCATAAATAAAATAGTTTATTTTAACAAATCTATTAATCTTCAGGGCCATATATATTACCTGTGTTTGATCGAATCTCCTTGTTTAAAGGGTATCAACAGTTTTCTTCTCTGAATTCCTTTGAATTCTGTGTGAAAGAAAAATTCTTACTGGTTCAGGCTTTTTCACATGCCATCAATAATGTTAAGTTTTATATATGTATATGTTAAAAAAGACTATAAGCCTCTTTTATGAACTCTGGGCTCAAGTTCATATGGTAATTTTGCAGTCTGTCCTCTAAGAAATTCTTATAGCCAGATGCTGCAATGTGAGACACACAAACTTTTGGGGTTCTTTTAATGACATGAAAGGCTTGAACAGTGACTGCTGCTTTCTGAGAAGGGTCTTTATCACAAGTCCTCATTTTACGTAAAGCATGATGCGAAGAGAGCATATTTCTGGACATAGTTAAGAACCGGGAAGAGTACATAGCACACTTCTGTTGAAGTTCATCCATTTTTGCATCAAGATTGGCATTGCTGAAACAAAAATGTTCAAAGAGGGAGAATGTTTGGCATCAAATTCTTCATTGTATTTCAAAATAGTCCTTTCATGCACAGGGTAATTTACCACAGAAACATTTTTAAAAATTCAATAACTTTTAACTCTATTCAGAGCATACATTGGAAAATATTGCTCCAGATAATCTCAAATCTCTTTTTGGGTTAAACTAAGTATAGAAAAATGTGTAGATGAATTACATTAAATGCTGTTATCACCACCCATTTCTCCTGCAACTCCGTGCCTGAATTGTTTTTATTGAATTGTATTTTGGAATTATGCCCTTGGGTCACTTTGAAAATCATTAGCAGAAACAGCCCTGACAAGCTCATTACTTTATTTACTGTAAGAATTTTGTTAAGGATGTTGTTCGCTAAGTTGCGCCGTGGATACCTTGTGAGAGCTCACAGGGAAACTGTATCTCCAGGGTCAGGACCAAGAAAAGTCTCCTCTTCTCTGAGCAAACGGTTGTTGGTCTCATGGACATTGAGAGTTACAAAAATGACTGGTTTCCTGTTTACACTGGGGACTAGAAACTGCAGAACATTTTAGGTTATGTCTTTATGATTGGTACAGAATAGCATATCACACCCTTTTCTTCCTGGTCTCACTGGAGGATTTTCTTATTTTCCTATGTTAACTTTCCTTCACTGTGATTCATTCATCTACTCAGTTTTACTTGATTTTGTAGTATGGATTTTGTAAGCCATCTAAAATCTTTTCTGGGAAAAGCCAGAATGAAAATAAGCAAACTGCCTTTAGAATGTGAGTGAGGCCAGGATACTTCCAGGAAGCCAAAGGCCTGGATGAGGATGAGAAACTTGATGATCAGTGGAAATAGCCATGAAGTCTCCCAGGATGGAAGTAGGTTGAATCAGGATGTTTGAATCAGAATCCCCAGGGCCAATGCCTGAGTATAGGTATTTTTTGAAGCTAGTAACTCTAATGTTTATAATCACAAAGAAAAGCATTTGGGGCATAGAAAAGAACAAGGGCAGTTCCTTGAGGTGGAAACAAGCTTGGCATGGTTCCAAGAGAATAAAAAGCCCTGCGTGGGTGGGTCAGAATGAATTAAAAGAAAAGGTATGGGAGGTAAAGTTGAGAAGAAGACAGTCCTGGTTTCAGGCAGAGCCTTATGAACTATGATAAGAAGTTACATTTCATTCCAAATAGAATGGCCATCAAAGGGTTCTGTGTTAAGTCAAGTTTATTGAGATATTATTGACATGTGGTGTATTTCACTTTGTAGTGGATAGTTCTATGTGTTTTGATAAGCGCAGAGTCATGTAACCATCTGCACCATCAAAACAAAGAAAATTTCTATCATTCCAGAAATTTCCATCATGTCCCTCTGGAGTCAGCCCCTCCTCCCACCCCCAGTTGCTGGCAGCCAAGGCTCTGCTCTCTGTCTCTGTACTTTCGCCATTTTCAGGATATCTTATAAATTCGATCATACCACATGAGCCTTGGTAGTGTGACTTCTTTCATTTGCCATTCATTCATACTGTTGCATGTATACCGAGGGCTTGGAGCAGGAGGGTGGTACAAACTGCTTCACTCAATTGCTGTAATAAGAATTATAGTGTCATGGTTGTTAAGAGATGATAGCAGTTTAGGTAAAGAGAGAGGAAGGCTTCCAGGGGTGGTAGCAGAGGAGTTCCTGAGAAATGGTTGATTGGGGAACATTTTGAAGGTTGAACTGACGGGAGTTCTAGTGATTTAGGTATAAGTAGGAAGAAGAATTATCCAGTTGGAAAAAAACAATTTTAAATAAATTAAAAATGTAAATGTAAAAATAATGAAAGTACTACAAGATTTCTTAGGAGACTTATTTAATATAATCTTAGGATAAAGAATAACTTCTTAAGCAAAATGGAAAATAACAAAAATTAGGGAAAATTTGTGACATAAAAAATTAAAATCTGTACAAAGTGAAAGACACCACAATCAAAATTGTAAGACTAGTGCCAGCTAGGGAGAAACATTAGTAGCATATACACGCAAGTTTTGTTATGTATGCTATGTAATCAGCAGGTATCAAAAAAACGACCCAAAAGAAAAATGGGCAAAGCAGAAATTTGAAAATATTAAAGAAATACAGTATCCAATATATATATAAAAAGATGTTTATTCTCAATTTTTGACTCAGCAATTCCACATCTGGGTCTCCATTCTACAGTTGACCCTCATGGATCCACTTACACATGGATTTGTTTCAATAAATACATTGAAAAAATTTTTAGAGAATTGTGACAATGTGAAAAAACATTTTCTTTTCTCTAGCTTACTTTATTGAAGGAATATAGTAGTATATTAATACATATAACATACAAAATATGTGTTAGTTGACTGTTTATAGGAAAAGTAAAACTTCCCATCAACAATAGGCTAGTAGTCGTTAAGTTTTTGGAAAGTCAAAAGTTATACTTAAATTTTCAACTGTGTTGGGGTATGGGGGATTTGGTGCCTCTAACCCTGTGTTATTCAATTATTAGCAGTGTGGTAATACTTATGTGTATGGACATAGATTATTTTAGATCAATAGGGAAATAAATACTTAAATTTGGTTCATTGGACAATAAAATATTATGCAACTATTAAAAAAAGAATGAGCTAGATCTTGATGGTGTCATGGAAAGTTCTATGATAATGGAGAACTTGCAAAACAGTTAAACATGATTCCATTGATAGTTGGCTGAAAAAAATCTTTTGTGATTCTGTGAGAGATGGAAGAGGGAGAGAAAGAGTAAATGCAGAAAATAACAACTAATGTGCACCAAATGGTTACTAGGTTAACAACAGTTCACCTCTGCAGAGGACATGGGATTGGATATGATTATAAAGAAAGTTACTTTTTTCTTCATATGTTTTGTAAGTCTTAACCATTTTCAAGCATTATGGTAATTATTATTCTTACTCATTTACTCTTGCAAATATGCATCAAGAATTTCTCCCATACATTTATCTGAAAATGAAATTGTTGAGTTTTAGATATAAGCTTTTTTCACTTACTGGATATTGATAGTGGAAAAATGCATAAACAGCTGGAAAAATCATACAATGGGATACTTTATAACTGTTAACATAACCTACAGACACATCTATCAATATGGAAAAAAATCACAAAAACAATGTTGAGTGAGAAAATTTAAGTCCTGTATCACTTACTAACATTTATAAGAAAACACAATTTATATATTGTTTTAGGAAAATGCATATTGATAAATTGTTAAAATTACAAAGAGCAATACCATACAACTTCAAGGGAGTGGTTAATTATGAACGAGATGGTAAGAGATAGGACTTTGTCTCTGTAACATTTGAGTCCTTAAAAAATATAAAGCATATATGACATGATGTTTAAAGTTTGCTAATGCTAGATGAATGAAGTATGTGGACCTATTATATTATTTTCTGTTTTCTGAATGGTTGAAATTTTTCATTATTAAAAACAAAGAGCATATTTTTTGTTTATTTTTTAATAATATACATTTGTCACATAACATACTAGTTTCAGATGTACAACATAATGATTTGATATTTATATTGCATAACAATCACCACAGTAAGCCTAGATGACATACATACTTAGAATGTTTTTTCTTATAGAGAGAACTTTCAAGATCTATTCTCTTTGCAACTTTCAAATATACAGTATTATTTACTTTGTCACCAAGCTGTATATTACATCCCCATTACTTACTTAGTTTGTAATTGTAAGTTTATACATATTGACCTTCTTCACCCATTTAGTTGATGTGTCTTCCCGCTAACACTAGCAACCACATCAACCTATTCTCTTTATCTGTGAGGTTATTTTCGTTTTTTAGTTGTCTTTCTTTTTCCTTAGGTTCTATATATAAGTGAAATCATAAGTTGTCTTTCTCTGACTTCACTTAGCATAACCCTCAAGGGCATCCATGTTGTTGCAAATGACAGGATTTCCTTCCTTTTATGGCTGAATAATATTCCATTGTATTTATATACCACAATTTCTTTATATTTTGCTTAGATGAGGACTAAAGAAAAAATTGGGAAGTACTTTGAGGAAATGTGATAAACATTGCTTAAAATCAGGGGTGGGAAAGAAATGTTTGATCTGGAATGAGGAGATACCATTGATTTCTCTTGAATTATGATAATAGAAACAATAATTACATTTATTCAGAAGTCACAGTATGCTAAATGCTTTGCAAATGCTTTATGTATATTTTATCATTAATCCTTACAATAACTCTATGTATGACAGGTGTAGAAAATGGACCTAGATGGGTTTAGAACCTTATTCCTGGTCACCCAGCACCTCTTAACCTCCATATTCTATCACCAGATTAGTTGGCTTAAAAAAGAAATTTATTTGCTGTAAATAATTCTGGTTCTACTCAGGCCATGCTCCCTCTGGGACTGGGTAGAATTCTTCCTCGCCAGAGGAATTCCTAGCTTCTGGTGTCAGCTCTAGATTCTTGGTACACTCTGGCTTGTCCCTGTATAACTCCAATCCCTGCCTCCATCTTTACTTATATCTTCCTATCTTTTTATAAGAACATTGATCATACTGGATTAAGAGCACATCTTACTCCAGTATGACCTTGTCCTAAGTTAACTACACTTGCTACAAACCTATTTACACATAAGGTCGCATACTTAAGTACTAGGAGTTAGGAATTCAAAATATCTTTTGTGGGACACAATTCAGCCCATAACAGGAGGAAAACAAAATAAGGCACTCTTCATAAGTTTCATTCTTGATCTTGGTAGATATTCAGTATTAACAATGTTAAAATTATCTTATAATATAAATAACTATATATATATATCCACATGCATCTGTATATGCTATGCTTTATTTTTGAATAGTAACACACAATTTAAATCATTAGCTTTTTTTTATAGGTACTGAGGTTTTATATCTGGATAACAATCTCTTTAGAAAAAGAGATTTAAAAAATATCACCCCAGTAAAGGAATCAGTGGCATAAAACTGTATTACCTTTCCTTAAATTCCTGTTCATAATAGATTATAGTATTCAAGACAAGCAAGTTATTGCATAAATACCTTTTGGAGAGGCAAATTGATATAGTAGGCTTGCAAGACATGCAAAATTATTGTAGGAAAAGCTGTTGCTAAGTACCTTTTGTGTTCCTTTTTATTTAGTTTAATTTTGTTTTGTTTTAGTCTCTCCTCTGGCTGAAAGCCTTAATGAAAATAAAATTGTTTTTCTTATGTGAAATGATTAGTGCTCTTTTTCATCCTGACTTCCTTCCCCATCTTGAGTAGAAGGTAATGCATGAGTATCTAAATAGGAATCAAGTGTTCTTGGAAAAAAATGCAAAAGAAACAAGCAAACAACTGATTTTATTCGTTTCTCAGAGACGTGTTCATTGAACTGCAAAAGCTGAAGCACCTGGAAGATTCTGCCTAGGCAGGCAGGGGTGTGAACCGTAATAGAAAATGCATTTGTATGTCAGTTTAGAGGGCTAGGAACAATGATACACTGTGGTTTGGAGTGTGCTCAAGTGAAATTCAAAAGGAGGAGAGATTATTTCAGACTCTTAGAGCAAAACAATAAAATGTACAAAACAGATGGATGTGTGTGCCTGTCCATTTGGGCAGAAAGCATCTGCTTTGGCAAAACAAAATGTATCTATACTGATTTAGAGACCTCTGGTGTGCTTCTCCAGAGTGCTATGCAATTATTCTTGTCCAGCGAGCCTTCACAATTCAAGGATTGCTGAAGAACGCCTTTAGCAGTGAGACTGGAAGCGTGTGATGGGTGGGACTGCCCACCACAACAGATAGTGTGGAGAAGACAACTAACTATAGACTACTTGGGAAAGAAAACATTTCAAATTCAGCTTTCTTAATTCAGTCCTTAATTCAGAAATAGGAGGATGCATAGGTGCTAAGGGTTGAAACTGAAATATGAAATCTCTGCTGTTCCCAACATTGCTAGGGATGGAATCCCCATTTCCACCTGAACACTTAAGGTTATACTCTTATCATTGGCCACCCCAACTCTTCATGTAGTCGTCAAATGCAAGGAGCCAGTGTTGGGGGATGGGGAGAGGCTTAGATAGTCTAGTTGCAAATGCATGAATTTATAAGAATTAGAGCATAATTAAATTCCACCAAAATTTAGAAGCCCCAAGATTTATTTTACCCATAGGTAGCCATGAATTTGACACCTGTAGAAAATTAGTTTGTCTAAAACAAAAATGCATTGATCACACATTTTGGTTTTATTGAGATGGAAAGTCGTAAACAGGTAAAAATAAGTCTGTCTAGGTATTAAAATCAGTGAACTTTGTCAGAATGTGTTATTATTAAATGTAATAAGTGTTATTTTGTGACTGTACAGATAATGACAAGTACCTGTAGTTTATCGATAAGTTTCTCTGTGGTAATGTAAGTGTAAGCCTTATGTAAGCATTGAGAATGCTAGGAGCCTTTTTTTTTTTTTGAATGTTACAGACATAAAACTGACCTACAATCTGCTGTTAGCTTTTATTTGAAATTAAATGTATAGTCTAAGAAGCAAAGTGATTTTAATGTTTACACAGCTCGAGGAATCCTCCCCTAACAAATTGCTATCCCTGTGTCCCACCTTCACCTTCTATCAACTTAATAATGTACACTTTCATATCACGACATACTGTGTTTTCAGAAGGATCAAAAGGTTTCCACAGATACTCAGAACTAGTTGCTAAAATCTTTTTATCTGCATGTTTCTTCATCTTGCTTTTTGCTTTTTTCTCATTAGGTTGCTAGTTTTTGTGTTTAATTCTGGTAATTTTCTAATTTCTAAGATGATCTTTTCAATTCCATAAGAAAGAATTATTACTTAAAAATGTTATAGCCCTTCAATTCTATCAGGCACCTTCTGTGATAATTTTATAATCTGTTTGTGCTAATGCCTAGTTAGAACTGTAATAGTAAAATCACATTTACTTTTCATTAGAGACCTCTTTAAAGTAGGGTTTTCATATGAAATGCAGGATGCCCGGTTAAATTTGAATTTCAGATAAATAACAAATAGCTTTCTTTTTAGGATTGGGACAGAGTTTTTTTGCATGGAACATGCCTATATTATATATTATAAAGTATTTGGTCATCTAAAATTCAGTATCACAAGTCATTCTGTTTTATTTATTTTTATATTTATTTTCATCTGGCAACACTACTTTAAGGAAAGAAGTGTTGGAAAAGTCATTAGTTTAAAAATGCTTTACATTAAGTCATCTTCAAAAATGTGTGTAGCTGACCCAATTAACATAAAATGGCTTGGGGGAGGGATAAACATGCATTCAGGGTCTTATTAATATCATTCATTAATTCATTTCACAAATGTGTACTAAGTAACTAAAATGTCAGGCTCTGAAGGATGATCAAACCAAATGTAATCCTTGCCTTCATGGAATTTATAACATAATGGAGAAGAACATTAATCAAATAATCTCACACATATATAGTAAACTATGATAAGTACAGTAAAGGAGAAAAGTACCTTAGGACATGGGGCCCAACTAATGTGTTAGGGAAGGAGGATCAGGTAAAATTTCCCTGAAGGATTGAGATGTAAGCTAAAACCAAAGCCTGAGACTAAATTGGTCAAACAGCAGGAAAAGAAAGGAAGTAGATTTCCATGTGGATGGGAACTTCAGAGGCAAAGGAATTGAAAGCAGGCATGTGTGGTTTAAATCCAGTGAGCAGTAAAAATGTAACTAAAAAGGCTGCAGAGAAGTCCATAACCAGATAAAGTGGGACCCAGCAGGCCATTTTGATCTGTATTGTAAAAAACAATGGGAAGACTTTGCAAGCAAGGCTTTACTAGAGTAAAAGATTTGCATTTGAAAAGATGAATTTAGCTGCTTGAAGAAGATCAGAGTGGACTGGAAGGTTTATAAACCATTTCCTGGGTGGTCAGTACATCCCTGCAGCCAAAGATCATGATAGTCTACAACAGAGGTTGGTAATTTTTCTATAAAGTATCATGTAGTAAATGTTTAGGATTTGTGGGCTATACAGTATGTGTCACAACCACCCAATGCCTCTGCTGAAAGGCTAATGCAGTCAGAGGTGACAGGTAAATGAAGAAGCATGGCTGTATTCTAATAAAACTTCTTTTTATTGATACTGAAATTTGAATTCTATATCATTTGCATGTGTCATGATATAGCAATCTTTTGATTTTTTAAAAAAATCCACTTCATAAATAAAAACCGTCCTTAGCTTGTGAGCTATACAAAAACAGTGCTCATCCACATTCTAGTTGCTGGATGTATATGTATTGTGGTATAATAGAAATTCACCATAACCCTTGTTATAGGTAACTTAGTTTCATTACCTTAGTTTCACAACATAATGATTCTCTCTATATATATTGTGAAATGATCACCATAATAAGTCAAGTTAACATTTGCTACCATACATAGTTACAGAATTGTTTTTTCTTGTGATGAGAACCTTTAAGTTTTACTCTTTTAGCAACATGCAGATATGCGGTATAGTATTATTAACTATAGCCACCATCCTATACATGATATCCCTATGACTTATTTATTTTATAACTGAAGATCTGTGCCTTTTGACATCCTTCACCCATTTTGCCCATTACCCACCCCCACCACTGGCAACCACCAATCTTTTTATTTTACATAGTATAATTTCTCTCAAGGTCTATCCATATTGTTGCAAATAGCAAAATTTCATTTTTTATGGCTGAATAGTATTCCATTGGAGATATAGCTATGATGATATGTAATAGTCATATAACTATATCTATATAGTCATCTGTCAATGGACATTCAGGTTGTTTCTATATCTTGGTTATTGTAAACATTGCTGCATGCATGGGGAACATACAGGTAGACATGTGGGTACATATATTTTTCCCAGTTAAGTGTTTCATTTCCTTTAGATAAATGGAATTGCTGGATCATACGGTAATTCTATTTTTAATTTTTCACCATACTGTTTTCCACAGTGGCTACACCAATTTACATTCCACCAACAGTGCACAAGGGTTTCTTTTCTCCTCATCCTCACCAACACTTGTTATTTCTTGTCTTTTTGGTGATAACCATTCTAACATGTATGAAGTGATACCTCAGTGTGGTTTTTATTTGTATTTCCCTGATGACTAAGGATGTTGAGCATTTTTTCAGTTGGCCATCTGCATGACTTTTGAAAAATGTCTGCCCATTTTTTA
The DNA here is from genome assembly GCA_032199065.1 of Smutsia gigantea. Lineage (NCBI taxonomy): Eukaryota > Metazoa > Chordata > Mammalia > Pholidota > Manidae > Smutsia > Smutsia gigantea. The sequence goes on along the minus strand of JAVSCE010019806.1, from coordinate 22,010 downwards.
ATCAGATTGTTTTATTTTTACTTATTTATTTTTACTATCTGAGTTGTATGAGTTCTTCATATATTTTGTATATTAATTCCTTATAAGACAGATAAATGATTGGTAAATATTTTCTCCTGTTCATTAAATTGCCTCTTGATTTTGTTGATGGTTTCCTTTGCTCTGCAGAAGATCTTATGCTTGATATAGTCCCATTCTTTACTTTTGCTTTTTTTGCCTTTATTTTGGTGTCAAATCCAAAAAATCATCTACCAAGGCTGATGTCAAGAACTTACTACTTAGATTTTCTTGCAGGATTTTTATGGTTTCAGGTCTTACATTCAAGTCTTGACTCCATTTTTAGGTCGTTTTTGTCTATGGTGTAAGATATTTGTTCAATTTCATTCTTTTGCCTGTAGCTGTCCAGTTTTTCCAACAACACTTATTGAGAAGTCTTATATTTTATAGTCTTTGCCCATTTGTTGTAAATTAATTGACCATATTTATTTGGGTTTATTTCTAGGCCTTCTATTCTGTTCCATTGATCTATGTGTCTGTTTTTTTTTAATATAATTTATTTTATTATCATTAATCTGCAATTACATGTGCAATATTACGGTTATTAAACTACCCCTTCATCAGGTCCCCCCCACCAACCCCATTACAATCACTGTCCATCAGTGTAATGAGATGCTATAGAATCACTACTTGTCTTCTCTGAGTTGTACTGCCTTATGTGTCTGTTTTCAATGTCAGTAGCATACTGTTGTGATTACTATACCTTTGTAATATAGTTTGAAATCAGAACACATGATGACTCCAGCTTTGTTCTTCTTTTTCAAGATTGCTTTGGATATTCAAGGTCTTTTGTGGTTCCATACAAATTTTAGAATTGTTTGTCCTGTTTCTGTGAAAAGTATTAGAATTTTGATGGGCATTGCATTGAATCTGTACATTACTTTGAATTGGACATTTTAACAATATTAATTTGGACAATCCATGAGCATAGAATATCTTTCCTTTATTTGTGTCTTCTTCAGTTTCTTTCACCAGTGTTATAATAATAATAGTTTTAATGTACAGGTCTTTCACCTCGGTGAAATTTATTCCTAGGTATTTTATTATTTTTGATGCCATTATAAATAGGATTTTAAAAAATATTTATCTTATAATAGTTTGCTATTTATTTATTTATTTTTATTTTGGTATCATTAATATACAATCACATGAGCAACATTGTGGTTACTAGATTCCCCCCATTATAAAGTCTCCACCACATAATTACAGTGACTGTCCATTGGCGTAGTAAGATGTATATAGTCACTACTTGCCTTCTCTATGCTATACTGCCTTCCTCGTGTGATAGTTTGTTATTCATACACAGAAATGCAACAGAGTTCTGTATATTGATTTAGTATCCTGAAACTTCTCTGAATTCATTTGTTATTTCTAACAACTTTTTGGTGTAATCTTTAGGGTTTTCTATTTAATATAATATGTCATCTGCAAATGATGACAGTTTTAGTTTTTCCCTCTCCAAACTGGATGTTTTTATTCCTTTCTTGCCTTATTCCCCTAGCTAGAACTTCCAGTACTATGTTGATAAACATGGTGAGAGTGGACATCCTTGCTTGTTCCTTGATCTTAGAGTAAAAGCTTTCAGTTTTTCACCATGATATTAGCTGTGGGCTTGTCACGTACTGGCCTTTATTATGTTGATATACATTCCTTGTAATACTTAAATTCTAAAGTTTTATCAGTTTACCATTCTGGGTAGGTCCTGTATTTTCTTCGCTTTTCTACTCAGGTATACATGTTTCATTTCCTAATATTATTTTTTTTCTTCCAGTGGTTCTCAGCACTGGTCTCCATCATCACTAACTGAATTATGTGCTGTATGATTATGTGCTTACTATTGTCTAGTCTGTCTACCTATTATAGACAGTGTGTGCCTGACCTCATAGACGAGTTACATGTTGGACATGGGTTGCTGCAGCAGAGGTTTGATTGGACTTTGGGCAGGCTAGCCATAGTCATCCCATGTAGATACAACTTGCCTCTTTCATTTTTCCTTGGTGAGAGCTGTACCAGTGTATTATCATTTTTTCCATTTATGTCTTGACTTGTTAAAGTTTGCAAAACACTGATAAGTTACAAAGAAGTCATTAAAAATCATATCAGAGGATCTGTGGATAAGGTATTAAAAATTGGAAAGAGAATAATTTTGGGGCCAGAGTATTGGTTCTACCATATATCAGCTGATATGGCCTTGGGCTTACAGTTTCTCTAAGCTGCAATTTACTGACTTGTAAAACTGGGATAATGATATTAAAAAATAATAATTTATTCATATGTTTAATGAGATAATGCTATTAATTCCTAGCAGTCTAAGAGCTTGGGGACTATAAGTTAACTGACGACAGATCAACTGGAATATAATTTTAATTTACATGAATGTGGAAGAACTCACTAGTGAAAACCTCACTGAGTAGCCAGAAGTAAGTGTTCACATACCAACACATAACCAGGGGTAAAGGTTTATATACTAGCTTAACAAAAATAAGGGATGTGGGGCTTCAGTGGGAAAGTAGGGAAGGTTCTATAGGGCATATTCACCATGAAACTAATAGGCAGTCTCCTTCCTGGCTTGAAGCTCCTCTGGAGAAGGTGAATGGCAGCTGACTTCATACCTGCCAGTGCTAAGGGTCAGCCTTTTCTCAAACAGGAAGCTCCCTTGGAGAGGATTAATGGCAGCTGTATTTTCAGGAGACTCCGCTTAAGGTTAGATAAGGTTTCTTTCTGCAGCTGTGGTTTGTTCAGATGTCTTCAGCTTAAAATAATATTTGTACCATTCTCTTGGGTTGTTGGTCCCTTCACTGGCTCTAGTAGATCTTTGTCTAAGTAGCTGTCCCATCCCTACAACTAGAATGGAAAAGATGGCCATTTTCGGATGACGCATTGCTTTGTATAACATTCACTTCGTGTAACACCTGTGAGGTTCAGCAGACAAATTAGGTGTGGAAAGTTATTCCAGACTTACTGGCTGCATGCAAACCATTCACATGGGCAGGAACAAAATACACATTGAATTAGAATCACATTCACAACTGTGTGCTAATATGAAAATGCTCTCATGGTATACCTCAGACTCAATTAAAGTGCCTTCAGTGTATTATTCTAGACAACCCAAGGACACAGAGTGTGACTAGAAGCTCTAAACCAAATATTAGACAATGTATTTCATTGAGGAGGAGAGAAAAGTATTGACTAGCAAAAGCCAAGGAAACTAAAAGGACTAGAAAAATCCAAGGGAGTTGCAAGGATTAGAAAAATACTTTTGAGTGAGGAAAATCATTGTGTTTGTTTTTTTCTGTCTGCCTCTTTTTAAACAACAGTTCAGCATAAAACAAGCTGAATGATTATGTTTTGCTATTGTTAATGATAATGACAATGAAAGTACAACCAAGGATTTTTTCTGTTGAGTTTATGAAAAGAAGTTTATATTACATAATTTCCCTCATCTACCTGGAAAACTTTAGGAAGAAGCAATTTGAATAAACTTGCAAATATTCTAGAAAATACAGTTCATCTGGTGTGGAGATTTCTGTTCAGAGCCCTTCCTTCCCTTAAAACCCTAGCACTTTCCTGATTATAATCTCATTGTGCATTATTGAATGTGTGTATATATACCACACTTTGGAATTCAAATAATACCAGGGCACTGTACAATCATGTTTCTGTGTGGATATATGCGTGAAAATCTATAAGCAAGAAATCTGTGCCCAATTCTTATTGAAATGATGATTAAATAAAAGTGATCAGTGATTAAGCAAAGTGAAAAGTTGGGCATTCACAAGTATCCATTTTCTAAAATGACTAGTGTATTCCTTTTGATCTATACCCTTGTGTGTATCCTTGGAGTATAGCTTCCCTTTCCCTACCCCCTTCCTCCACCTTCCACCCAATAAGCAATAGTTGGTTTCTAATACACATTCTGAAAATCACCTCCCACTTTGGAAACAATAATAACTCAGGACACTAAGTGAGCTCTTGATAGTTTTTTAGATGAGTAATAAAAAAAAAAGACATTCATCATGAAAAATTAAAAGTGTTGTGAAGATGCCAAGAAACATTTTCTTCATTTTACTCTGGAATTGTCAGGAGGAGATGGAGTCTCAACCTTCAAGAACAGTAGTAATTTTCTGTGGTTCTGTGGGACATGTTATGTTTAGCAGTGAAACTGCAACTACGTGTAATAAACTCTGTGCTTGAGATATTACCTTTAGCTTCCAGAACTTTATTCTGTTGATCCTCTCAAAGGGATTCTGCTCTCAAATTAGCTCTTAGAGTGCTAAGATTTCCTAATGTCCGACACTTCCAGCCCAGCACTGGTCGTTCTGTATGTAGCTATTTGAATAGTGAACTTCAGAATTTTATAAAAGTCTTTAGTGAAAATGCAAAGAGTTTTTGGGTAATAATATAGTTTTATGGAAACTTAATTTTTCTTTCATCTAAGAATATTAACTTGTGAAATTTCATGAGACAAAAGTAGGCATTTTTTTGAAGAGAGTTGTTTTTGGTATCGTCTGTCTTGTCTGATGTTTGTCTTATTGCAAACATTTTCTTAGAGCATTCATAGTCCATGTGTCAAGTGTTTGACTATTAAGCAGATTCTGGTTGTAATCCTTTCAAGGCATAGCTTATAATACTCAAGTGCTTTGATTCATTATTTATATTTTATCCCTACTAATTTCCATCATTGTTTTCCTTTTTTTCTTATTGCAGCACTTTTTGGAGTCAAATACATTTTATCCTTTGTCATTTAAAAAAAGTAAACCAAGATTAACTGTCTAAGAACACATATAAAATTTATTACTCATTCATGTATGCTTTTGTGTGCATGTGTGTGTATAATGTGGACATATAATATGTACCTATGTATTTGAAAACTTTGTTCACATGATGATAGGCTTTGAGAATCTGAAGTGAGTTTGTCTCTGACATGAGATTGAAAAAATAGAAAAAGCTTGAGCATTGAACCTGCTCATCAGCGGCCAGCAGTTGCATGGGACTCCAGGGAGTGTTTCCCCATTAGTTGATACTCCTCTGGATAGATACATGTAGTGTTATACTTTGCTGGATATACTAATGTTCAAATGAAGGGTTATATCAAAATACTGGATAACATTTACACTTGAGATACAAACTCATTTTCACATGTGCCTGTGCATACATCTATGTTTATGTACACATGCTTATTCTTTATGTATATCTGTGTCCCGTATCATTTGTAATAATCTCAATACACCTGTCTACTTATATTTGAAATGTGAAGATTCTTCTTTCCTTCCCGAATTAACCATTTAATATGAGAAAAGTTTTTCAATGCTCACTAGAGATATCAAAGTTAGGTGTTTATCTTATAGTTAATGATACATGTATGGTATAATGTTTTGTCAGAGAACACCGATAAAATCACCTCACAATAGCTTATCAATTAAAAAAACTATTTAGTACCTATTGGGTATTGAGTACCTATAGGGCGTTAAAATTTTATTTTGTGTTGGATCTGTAGACTTCTCTACGAACCTCTAAAACACTAGTGATATTATGGTTTAACATATAAAAGATACAGTCTTCAGGAAAAGTAGTCAGAGCAATGTTGTCTGAGGTTGTCCTCTTATGACCAAGCAGAGCTGGGACCAGAGTGAGGCAAGTTCAGTACCTGGGCTGCGGTTTGAAGGAGGCCTTCATGCTCTGGGTCATGCAAGGGCCGACCATGTTCTTGGACAGCTAGACAGCTGAAAGTAAGCACTTTCTCAGAAGTGAGGTGTCTAGGATATGACATTTAATGAAGGACTTACTCTCAGGATCATGCAGGAGCTATGCAGGACACTAGCGTGAGTGTCTCTGAAGCTTTGCACACCAGGTGCCACAGTTGCCTTGCTCTGGCCCAGGTCCTGGACTGCAGCAGGTTCTCACAACACATGTTCCGAGGGAGAGGTTGGCTTACCTGGAGTCACTGAGCTGCACTCAGCGGCAGTATGAATGTTCTGGAAAATGAGTGAGAGTGTCTTGAAAACAAAATAAAAACCTTCAGTGATGCTCTGAAAAAGACACCAAAAGGAGAGCCAATATCTAAAATTGTTAATGTGTGTTCAGGAAATAGTGAGCGTTTTGGTAGATCTAGATAATCGCTTTGTCATCTTGGATAGTTCTAGCCTTTGTATATAGAAGGGGAGCCTCATATTGCATCACTCTGAAAACTGAGCTCAAATGTTTGGTGTATCTCACATTACAATGGAGTCTTCCTAGTAGTGGGCATGAGCCTGATCATCTCTAAACACACCGATGCTGTGCATGCAAGAATGACATTTCTGAAGTTGGCCTGCCGTTGACATCGAAGCCCTTTCTTAGTTATCTTTTTCTCATTTTGCTTCTGTTGCCGAAGCATTTTTTTGCACCTTCCTCCTTGGGCTCAGTGAAGCTTGACCCCTAACGGATTTGGCCCATTTGGCTGTATGGTGGGCTCGTTCCAGCTGGGTACCTATGGAATTCTGCGGTCTAGATCACAAGTTAGCAAAAGGGGCCACATGCTAAGTCTGAGCCACTGCCGTTTTGTGTGTGGTCTATGAGCTAAGAATGATTTTGAATTTTAAAATGATCGAATACAATTTAAAGAAGAATAACATTTTGGAATGTATGAAAGTCAAGTTTCAGTGTCCATAAATAAAACTCTGTGAAGACTACCACACTCATTTATTTCTGACTTTTTTTGCTACAACAACAATTGAGCAGAGATAGAGGTGATAACAGAGACTTGCATGACTCCCAGGTCCTAAGATATTTGCTTTCTGGGACTTTAGGGAAAAGTGTGTGCATCTCTGCCTTAGTCTAGGGAAATGGGCTGGGAACGATAGAAAAGGTCCAGCATGCTGGCAGCTGCGGTGGACTTCAGGGAGTGAGATTGTGTTGTGGCAGTCAGTCCTGCAGAAAAAGGGAAGTAAAAGGAAAAAATGAGGTGATCTTTTTTTTGCTTGGTACTGACCATTTTAAAACTTAAGAATGAAACCTCTAAAGTATAATTCATTTAACAGCTCTTAAACATTGGTGATTTCACATGTATGATCTCATTTATGAAAAAACTATTGATAGCACAAAGCCATTCACAAAAGCAATCTCAAAACATGATCATATACTTTTCCAGGTGATTATCTGTTTCAATGGAAATGACTTCCTTACAACTACTCTTTTAGGAACTACAGGACAAAGTCTGAATTCTAAATCTGTATCTGTACTCTCTCAATCTCTTTCTTCTGCCCGACTTTCTGTCTCTGGTACAGGTAACATAGCATGATGTTTAAGAACATAGACATTGGTATCAGATGTTCTTGGATTCAGTTCTGGATTTCCTCATCCTAGGTGTATAAAATTGGGTAGGTTGCTAATAGTTGTATTCTCATTTGTAGTATTTACCTGCTAGTACTTTTTGGAAGCTTAAACAAGATGGTATAGTCCTTAGCATATGCACAGCATAGGTAACACAGGCCAACGTTTGTTCTATGAATGAATCTAATTTAAAAAAATCCAAGATGAAAATTATTCAAAAGTGCTACTTTAATAAAGAAAAAAAAGTTCAAAATACAGTCTGTTTTCTATAACCACATAATATTCTGTTCATGAAGAAATGAACTATTAACTATTAGTAGTAACTATTTTACTTAACAAACCTAACCTCTGTTTGGCCATTTGAGTCAAGAGTTTATACCTCAGATCATGATTTACCATCAAACACTTTCATCATTTGCTACCAACTAAACTAAACTAGTTATTTAATTCAAAACTACCAAATTGTTCAGGGAGCCACTTGTAATAACAGAACATTACACTGCTAATAGTTGTGGGTGATTTATATTTTCTTACCAGTTCCCATTACAGAATCTGAGTTGGGTGGATAATTGGAGCATTCTACTTTTTATGAACTTCAGAATCTTAATCCACATCACTGGTTCTGTATCATCCTTCTGTATATATCCATAGCTCTGGAATGAATGTAGACAGTACAAGGAGAGAGGGAGAGAAAAAGACAATGATGGGAAGAGGGAGAGAGTAAAGGGGGAACAGAGCGAAGGAAGGACGGATGGAGGGAAGGGAGAAGAAAGGAAAAGTAAAGGGCATTATTAAAAAGTGTCAGATTTATGCATAGTTAAATTCCTACATGGAGCTGAAGATACTAAACAGAAAAGAAATGTACAAGTCAATTTTTAGTTACTAGAAGATTCAAGTTTCTTTCCATTTCTGAGTTTGATGATAAGATTCTTCCCCAAACATTACATGTTTGGACATTTCTATGCCATTTATAATTTGTACACAAGAAGGAAATGAGCGGTGGAAGCCCATTCTGTCACTGACAAGTATTTATCTCTTGGACAACAGATAATCTCCTCTTTGTCCATAAGATGTAACTGTCAGGAGCAAATTTATAAAGTTAAGTCACCCAGTACTTTAGAATAATTGTTTCTTCCAACTTTGCAAAGGCAGAGTTTGCTGTTCTTACATAAAATGTAAATTAAGGTTGAAATTCTATCTGCCTTGAAAGGAAAAAGGAAGTTTTCTTTCAGTAGAGGGAATCAGTGGGGCGTTAAAGGAAGATCTTTCTGGTCGCCTGTCTTTTAGGTGAAAACTGTTATCATTGTATTTGTATTAAATGCAGTTCCTTCCTCTTAAAATAGGATGATTGGCAGGGATTAAGGCTTTATTACTAAAGGAGTTCTGAGCCAAACTTCTCTTTTTCAAGAAAAATGTCTACTCCTTTATTTATTAATGGTGTTTTTGACAGTTGACAGTTCAGGAGGTATGTGTGCTACTGTACAAACTATTAAAGTTCTCTGTTGAAATGAAGAGAAGGTGGCATATACGTTTCCCTCTGACCCAACCAGATATGTTAGAATCATGGGTGAGAAATACATTGTAAAAATGTCATAACTGTAGGAAGACATGTATAATTTTAGAGTTTGTTTTTAAACTTAGTAAGGATAGGGCAGAGGATAGGGAAGTATTAATTAGAGGAAAAAATGTTCAGAGGTTAAGGCATATCTAATTATACCTTTTCTAGTGTTATTCCATCTTAGTGATTAATTGATATATTAATGATGAATCAACCAGATAGAAATTATATTGCCTCTGAAGTTTATTTTAACTTCTATTGCACCTAAATAGTGCTATGTAGATGTATGTCTATGTACCTCGGTATCTTTATATCTGTCTACCTAAGTATCTATGTATCTATCTGTTCAACTGGCTTAGTTTTGCTTATATGAAAAAAAGACTTGGCCTTTATTATTACTTATTAATATTATATATCAATTGTAGGGGGTTCCTAGCATATAAAATTGTATTCCTTAAAAATAATAGTATTAATATAAAAATGGAAAGTGAGTACAGAGGGCATCATGTCAAGTGAATTACTTCTCTCTAGACTGGCTACCTGCTAGGGAAAAGGAGAACTGAAAAAAAATGCTATGTTTTGATTGTGCATATCAGAGAAATTATAGTTGCAGCAGTCCTAACTCCAGGGAGAAAATTGACAGTGTGGGCAGAGCTGAAGGAAGGACAAAGGCCGCCCCTGCCTTGCTCCTGTGTGGGCCTGCACTTGGCATTCTCTGTCTCTCTCCGAAATTATTTCAACAGTCTAACATCGAAGAAGACACACAAGCCCCCCCACCCACCCCCACCCAAACCCAAACAAACAGAACCTGACTGAATACCTTCTTCAATATTAGGAGGGCAGTGTGCATTTTATTAGTTCTCTGGGTATTTTCAAGGAAAATAATATAAGCCTAGAAATCAAGATGTTAGGATCACGATGGAAACAATAAGTTGGAGTAACTGGAATGAATTCTAGTGAAGGAAGGGAACTGAGAGATTTTCCCCAGGAAACAGAGTATATAATTATTAAAAAATACCTGTGACTGCAATGTCAGCCATTTATTTTTAATTAAGGATCTGTTGAACTTGGGAGGCTTCACGAATTATCTTCAATGGAAAACATTGTCATTTAAACCTCTCTATAGATTATTGCTATATTCTGTATAATTCACTATGCTTCCTTAAAGTTTCTCTCAGTTTATTTTCTGGAAGTTTTCCATATGTCCCAATTCTCAATTTTGACTGACAATTATATTTCTCTTGCTTGTATAGATTATAGTGGTTTATACTTTGTTCACAATTATAGTAGCTAAGACTTACTGACTGAATTAGTACTTTGAACTTTAAATGTTGCTTGTATCCATAGAATCCTTTACTAATTCAAAAAAAATCACAATAATATTTAATCAGTAACTTCTTGTTTTAATCCTTTCAGTTCACTATAAAATAATATTTCAAAAATTTATTTGAAACAATCTTTGCTTTCAGGTAGATGAAGGGAACTTAAATGTTTTCTTGAGGCTTCTTGTCATTGAGTAGAAGATGTATTTAGCCTTTATTCCACTCCCAGTAACAATAGTTTGCATTTCTTTTCTAATTTTTGTTTTCCTTTCTGTCATGTAAATAATTAAGGGCAGAACATTAAAAGGATGCACTTTTCTTAATTCTAAAATATTACAATTTCAAGGTAGAATAGAACTTCACTGTTAGTACTTTTCAGATGATGGTGCTGATTTAAGTTTCTGTCTTCTTCCATGACTTCACGTGAAAACTAGTCATTTTTGGTTTAACTCTTTCACCTAGATCTTCTTTACTATAAAGCTGTCTAAACAAGTCACATGTCTGGGTTCAAGCTAAGCTAAATATAATGAAGAGTCATCAAGTATTAAGTGGGCCTCAATAGTATACAAAACACAGATTTTCAACTGTTTTTTCTTTCGGGAGCAACTGTTTTCTCTTTCTTTCTGTCTAGACACTTGGTGTAGACTGTACTGTACTGTACTGTAGCCACACCTTTTTTTCTAAAATTGCTCACTGATCACACTCCCTCACCCCTCAGCACACATAGCGTGATCATACTGAACTACTCCGTAGTAGTTAAGAGCCTTTAGTAAGTTGTCAGTGAAAATGTTTATTATTACCGTACCACCTTTCAGCTAGAAAAAGACCACATAAGGCCTGGGAAGCCAATTCAGACCCACAGATGGCTGTCTTAAGTAGGGCAGCTTTGTCTCTGAAGAGCCAAGGTTCTTGGGTTTCTACTTGGAGAAATGTAGACCCAGTCCAGGAAGCAGTACCTTAGAGAGGTTTCCCTATAACTCTTGGTAGCAGATGCTGTAATAGATACTACTGTAGAAAGCAAGTCAGCATTATTTAGTTTCTGTTTTATAAAGTCTGTGTATATAAAATACAGTTCCTCCTGATTGTACATTAAGGTTAAAATATCACAAGCAATGAAAGGTTCATGAACTCTAGGCGTGTGGTTCCTGAAGGCCATTCTAAAGTCAATTTCCCAGAAAGCCTTTCTTTTCTCCCTGGGCTGGTTGCATATCCTTGCAATGTATGCCCACAATGTCCAACACTTAACGTGCCTTAACCTTGCTGAATTCTAATTACCTGCATATTTTATATACCTCTTACTGCCCCATTACACAGTAAATCCCTTGAAGACACATAATAGTAGCATTTTGCTTGGCATAGAGTTGAAGTTCTGTAAACACAAAATGACTTTGGCTATCGTAATATCCAATGACTATTCACTTGCCAATTCTATAATTTCTACCATTCAATTAGTATGATACTACTTGGCAAGATCTAATGTGACTCATTCCTGAAAATGATCTTACTATATCCATGAGAAAGTGTTAACCCAAATTATTTCTTTATTTTCTTTACACAGGAACTCCTAAGCCAAGTTTACTCATTTCTAAATCTAATATTTTAGGATAAAAGTTCTTGTTTACTAAAATCATAATTTTATGTAGTGATTTTTGACCTTGACCAGAAGCTGATTTCCCTTTTATTTAAAAAAATTTAATTATAGCTTAAATCTGTAGTTTTTGTTTATTTTTAAATATAAAATAAATAAATAAATTTACATGATCCAAAACTCAAAAGTATAAAAGACTAACCAGTAAAAATTATAGTGTGAGCCCATCCAATTGCTCCTTCCAGAATTATTGGTTTTTCTTTCTAAAATGTTTTGTGAACATAAAAGCAAATACATGTATAAAACACATGTTAGTTTCTCCCCTTTGTCAATGTTCCACACATGATTTTTTTGATCCCTGAAATTTTACTTAATATATTATAGTGATCTTTTTGTATCTGTACCGGAAATCATCCTCATTCATTTCTATGGTTACATAAGCATTGAATTATATGTCATATATAAGCTGCATTGTATTTGTTCCATTTCATTTATGGAATTCAAATCCAGTAGGCATTTATACACAAGCCAATTATGTCCCCAAGACCTTATGAAAGATGTGAGACCATGATCCATGGCAAGTGTGCCTGGCCACTGCACTGTGTTGTTAAAAGTGACTGAAGGCTATTGACTTACTGTAATTGGAGTCAGATATCTGATTCAGTTGGGTATATCCATTTCAAAAGGAAAACCCAGGATTTTTGGTATTTAAGCCTTTGTGTACCTTCCCTTAACCCTTTGCCATTAGGTTGGACATAACCAATACTTAATATCAATGACTAATGGCAGTAGTTCTTCAGCCTGGTGGTAGAACAAAGCAGTTCACAACTAATCAGAAAGATACCATCAGGTAGATGCCAGAGGTGAGGGATACTTTTTATTTTCTTTCCTCTGACTCTCTGGAGTTTCCTCTTTGCAGTAATTTAGGTCATGTGTACATTTACTGGAAGAAAGCTTTATCTGTTGCATTCTTTAAATGGTGGCACCAGCTAAATCTAGTTCTTAGCAGCAGGACTTTGGGAAGATGAATAAATATTATGGCTTTAAGAAATTTTACATAGCATACATAAGGCTTGTCTTTCATTACTTAAAGTTAGAAGGGAAGTAACATTTTTTAAAATTATCATAATCATATTGCAAATCAATAGGTTAGTATTATTCTTCCCAATTTGAAGATGCAGGTAATGTTGAGAACTTTTTCTTTACCCCATGTACTGGTATGAGTCCTACAGGTATAAACTCTTTGAGCCCCTAGGAGGTAGGTAATGTAATTGTCCCCTTTTTAGATAACAAGGGAACTAGAGAACTGATAACTTAAGCACCTACTCAAGTAAACAGCAGAACTAGTATACAGTAGAGCCAGATTTAAAACAAACAAATAACAAACAGGACATTTAGCTCCAGCACCATTATTTTTTACCACTGACCTTTATGTAGCTTCTCATATGAGGAAACTAGTTCAAAAGCTCAAAGCCATAGGTCTACTAAGTGACAAAGTCAAGGTTTGAAACTGACACCAAATCTCTATTCACTATATAAATATGGAAAAATATAGGGATAGATAAAAGTAGAGATATAGGTAAAGATATTTGAAGTAGGTTGTATGTTATTGAGATGAATGAATTTTTTCTTTGCCTTCACTGAATCACATACTCCACATCATGGTAACTGCAGTTGCTTCTAGATAGATTCCTGTAAAATCTCTGTTTAAGATCTGTTCAATTATTGTTTCTTCTGTGAAGCCTTCTCTGGTCATACCACCGCCTACCCAGCTTGCAGGGCTACGCAGTGTTATCATCTCTTGGTGTCACTTTTGTTTTCTTTTACATAGCTTAGTTAAGGTATTTCCCAACACTTGTATGAATTTATTTATACATGTGTGTCTTTTTGTTAATCTGTGCTACCTTGAAATAAAGCATAGTGACTTGATTTTTGTATCCAAACATAACATGTTGTCTGGCCTCTTGTAGACAGTCAATAAAAAAAAAAATTTAATTGATGACTCTTACACAATCCTAAATTTGTCTAACTTAATATTTGCTTAACTGTAGTGAATTTGAGCTACGTACATTGAAGAAATGTAATACTGTTAGGTAAAGTAAAATATGGAATGTTATACTTGTACATTCTGATCTGGATAAAAATTTTAAGATGATGATTTAAATGACTTTTATCTTTCATCACCATATGTGACTCAATCCTATTTTGCCTACAAACTCTGTTGCTCTGAAATACCTCCACTTGACCCCCTATGTCTTTCAAAGTACTCCTTCGTTCCTGTGGAGCCTGTCCTTCTCTTCATCAGGATCTCTCTGCATTCCATCCATCAGCCTCTTCCTGGCCTGGCTGCTCCCATACCCTAAAAGACATCAGCTCTAGGCTCTCATTCACTTTCCTAGACCCCCTGACAGGATCTCATTGTTAAATCTCACCCTCCACCTCTCAGCCAGGCAGATGATCTGTCTCTTCATCTCTAGGGAGAAGCAAAGTTACTTGGATTGCCCTAAAACAGTCAGGATGAACTTAATGGATAGCCACTTTCAAAGCACATTTTCTGTTCCAACATTTGTACTTTAAGCTTCTGTGAAGTGGAGATAATATTAGTATGCTACTAATACTAAATTTATGAAATTAGGAACATATCAAAATAAATGCCTTTAGTGAACCATCCGAATTTGGCTTGTTTTGTTTGGCAACAAATCCCACTATTTTGGAAGAAATCAAAATAATGCAAATTTTACTTTGAAAGCTGGAACACACTAGCAAAGTGGGCTGTTTAGACTTCTTAATTATCTTTCCCATTGAAAATATGTAGCATTGACCTGGGTATAGTGACTTCATGGAATGGTGGCTGACTATTTATTTATTTATTTATTATTTTTTATTGAAGTATCATCCATATACAAACTGAAATTGGTTCCAAATATACAGCACAGTGGTTCACCAGCTACCCATATTATTAAATCCTCACCCCCGTGGTGCGGTAAATATCTGTCAGCATAGAAAGATGTTACAAAATCATTGACTATATTCTCCATGCTGTACTATAATCCCCATGAGAAATTTATATTCTGATTGCAAATTATTGTGCCCCTTATCCCCTTCACCCTCCCTCCCATCCACCACAGTCCCTCCCCATTGGTAACTACTAGTCACTTCTCAGTGTCCATGAGTCTACTAATGTCTTGTTCCTTCTGTTTTGCTTTGTTCTTGTATTCCACAAATAAGTGAAGTCATATGGTATTTATCTTTCTCTGCCTGGCGTATTTCAATTAACATAATACCCTCCAGCTCCATCTATGTTGTTGCAAATGGCAGGATTTATTTTCTTTTTATGGCTGAATAATATTCCGTTGTGTATATGGGCCACACTTTTTTATCCATTCATCTACTGATGGACACTTAGGTTGCTTCCGTATCTTGGCTGTTGTAAAGCGTCCTGCAATAAGGGATTTTGTTTTCTTTGGGTAAATTCCTAGAAGTGGAATTACTAGATCAAACAGTATTTCTATTTTTAGTTTTTTGACGAACCTCCATACTGCTTCCCACAGCAGTTGTACCAGTTTATATTCCCACCAACAGTGTAGTAGGGTTCTGTGTCTCCTCATTCTCACCAACACTTGTTATTTCTTTTCTTTTGGTTAGTGGTCATTCAGTGAGGTGATATCTCATTGTGGTTTTGATTTTCATTTCCCTGATGATCAGCGATGTGGCATATCTTTTCATGTGTCTATTGGCCATTTGTATTTCCTCTTTGGAGAAATGTCTGTTCAGGTCCTCCACCCATATTTTAATTGGGTTATTTGTTTTTTTGCTGTTGAGGCATCTAAGTTCTTCATATATTTTGAATGTTAATCCCATATCAGAAAATTGTTTACAAATATATTTGCCCATTTTGTAGGTTGCCTTTGTGCTCTGCTGATCCTGTCCTTTACTGACTGAAGCTTTTTAGTTTGATATTCTACCACTTGTTCATTGCTGATTTTGTTTCCCTTGGGTGGCTGATTTTCTTTCCCCTTTGTCCTTCACAGGGAAGGAGAAAGGAGATGTTGAGGAAGAGGTTAAAAACAGGGGCCCAAAATATAACAGCATGTTAAAAACATTTTCAAACTCTGAAGAAAATGTAATACAAAAGGAGAAAAGTGGAAATAAAAGGTTAATAATAATAAAGATAAATCACAGATGAATATTTTTTAGAACTTAGTTTTTAATAGAATTGGTAGTGCCTTATTTTCTTATAAACACTTTTTGGAATTCTTAGGCTAAAGTGCCCCTTTTCTTCTGTGTCTTTCTCTCTTCTTTTTTTTTTTTTAACTCAGAGCAGTGGGTGTTACAAAGATTATTTCAGTGGTCAATCTGTGTTTCTCTCATTCTCTCCACTGATTGGTACAATCTCAAATGGCAAATGTGAGAAATTCCAGTCTCTCCATGCCGTTCCTGCATCCTCACCCTAGCCCCAAACTCAAAGAGAGTAAGATCGTAGTCTTCCTTTTCCTTTCTCCCCTTGAAAGAGAAGCTGGCATTTCTCCCCATTTCTTCTTCAAGAAGACGTTTAGAATAATCAAGACAGCATTCTTACATTTCCTGTTTCCATGGAATCATTAGAAAAGTCTAAAGTATCCAGGATGCCCTGTTAGCCCATAAAGCCATTATCAGATTTCCAGTCTCTTGAGCTTAACTTAGATCTTCAGAAATGTAATGCAGAGCTATTTCAGCAGAGAAACTGCATGAAGGGGCTTTTAAATGACAGCTTCTAAACTTTCGATATGCCTTTGATGATTTCACACTGACTATTTTTGCACCTTCCTGACACTTGCAGTTCCCTTGAGGCGTATATTACAGTACACACACACTACCCTTGGTTAGATAATCAACCACAAGTTTAGATATTTGTGAATGTTTAGGTTCTGGAGAAGATAAGTGGCTTCAGGCAAGGATACTTGTCAACCTAACCATAGAAAATCTCAGAAAATTCCTCTTGCGTATACTCACATATGTGAGTACTTAGGTTCTGTTTCTCCCCCATATGAATATTCCTTATTTTTGCCATTGTTATTTTGTCTCACTTGGGTTAGTCCTTTCTGTTCAATTATTTTTAAACTTGAGCAAATTCATCATGGAAATTTTCTGATTTGTTGGGGCTGGGGATGTTATGGGAAACTTGATGCCTTTGACATGAAATCTGTTTTTTCTAGAGAGAAATTTGATGTGTCTAGGAAGTTTCACTTAAAAACTTTTCACCCTTGGATAACACACATTAAATGCCCAAGAAAAGTTTGTCCTTGAGGCTTTGTAAAGAACTCAGAATTCCTGGTAGAGTCAGATATTTCAAGGATATACCAACAAATGAACACATATTATAAAAAAGATTGTTTAGTTCTTAATCTTATTTTCTAAGTAAAATTATAAATGACAAAGCTGCTGATTAAATAAAAAGTTGCATATGATAAGGTTGAATCTGGAAATGTATATGAAGATATAATTAAAATTTCAGATTAGCCATTTCTGACACTCTCATTTTACATTCTGTTGTAAATCTAAGATTCTTTTCATTAATGCTCACTTGTAAAGTCTTCTTTACTTAATCCTACATGGAAACCGTATTGAATTTCAAGACCTATTATTAGGACAACTCAAAGTTGGGCTAAGAGTTAACTACTTTTTTGTTTAGGTTCCTAAAGATAAATATATCGATTTTGATCTAGAAGTTATTAAGTCAGGAACTCTTTCTTACGTTTTGCCAGGAAGGAAAAGAAGACTGAGGAGCTGCCACCTACAGGAAATTTAAAATTTGGGATATTTTCTTTCCCTTTGTTTCACTCATGCTTCTTTTCAACAGAAGAGATCTTTCATCTATTATATGATGTTTAATATTTCATAGATGTATATCTCTTCAGTTCTAGTCAACTTGCATAGATGAGCTCAAATAAAATCACGCAGAAACTAGGACTTCATCTCAATGTGTTTGGGGAGGAAAGAGATCACATTTAGAAACTTACCTAAAAGAGGTCTATCCAAAATTTGGGAGGTACTCCAAAAGAGAATTGGCCAATTGACAAAGATAAAATGCATTCTCCTGAGTATTTTTACATGTAAAATGTTTGTAAAAAAAAGAGAATCAGGATTGGTACTACTTTTTCATATACTCTCTTTATACATGTAGTCATCACAAATCTATGTGATATTTGGATGAAGATTAGTGAGAAATTATTTCCCAGAGTGCCAAAATCAGTACATATCAAGTGAAACTCTAGAATCATTTTTATGCCAAACTGAAATATATTAAGTAGTCTCTCCCAGGTACTCTGATAATACTTGGTCCTCGCTGACTAACTGGAATAGTTTGCACTCAAGTCATTAACCTAAGAAACTTTCTAAGAAATCCATCTCTTTTCTGATGTTTCTTTCTGTGGAGCTTTCATTACTTATTTTATCCCAAGTTATTTTCTTAAAAAATTTCAAGGCTATAAAGTATGCCTGAGGCCATTTCCCAGATGGATAAACTGGTCCTCTATCTGAATAGGAAGGTAAGTTCCTCTTCAACTGTGGAAACAATTGATAAACAATGACACACTGATTGCTCAGAAGATTAAACATTGCTAAAGACAAAGATTGTGGCTTACTGGTCTGCGTGGCTCACTATCCAGTACTTTACCTCAAACAGAGTTATAATAAATATCATTTTAGTACATAAGGTAATAAATAAATGAACAAAGATAGACTTTTTAAAAATCTACAACATATATTGCACACATTGTAGAGTCCTGAACCATCAATAAATATACAATTAGAATTTGAGTTATGAAAATATGAAATATCAAGATGTAGAATATGACTATAGATTTCATGTGGGCAAAATGTTAAATAGTTTAAGCCTTTCTCTTCCTAGCCCTACCTCTTCAAAAATGTCCACAGTTTCAAAGCTGTCGTGTTCACTGAATTGTTAACTCTTTCTAGGAGACAGTTTCCATTCTCTGGTAAATAGAAATGCCTACTAAGTATTGTTAGAATCTACTCTCTGAGGTTTCAAATATGAAATGTGTTTGTTTGTATGTTTTAACGTTCATCAGCTTATCTGTGAGTGACTTTAGTAGTACTGTGCTATCATTCTGACACTCACATATATTATTTTAAGTCTTCTCAATATCCTCTGTAATGTTATCAATGAGACATTTTAGACATAGTACATGAATCTAGAAAATGCATCTGAAGATAACCTTGAAACAGAATTTAGCAATGATAACAAACTATGAGGAAACATAACTAACGACCATGATATATCTATCTGAGAATGCCTCTCCTCCAGGCACTTTTTACATATATTCCTATGGGTAAATTGAGTTATGAAAGTTTTTCATTCTTTGAGGTCTTCGGAGTGATCCCCAAAATGAAATAAGATCCCTCCATTCACAATCCTACCAGTTGCATGAAGTTCTTGCTACATGGGAGGACTTTGCTGTGTTCTGTGTCTCATGTAACACTGAAGAATTTAGATTAACCCAAAACCCCCAGTAATGTGAGTGACACAGACTAGAACAGAGGAATCCCAGAACACAGAAAAGTGGGATGGTGATGGTAAGATCTTGGTCCTGAGGCCAGTCTCTGAGCTCCTTCTTCCATATCAACTAGGTAGCTTTGTGTGCATCACAGATTCCCTATCTTACCTTACCTTACTGATAGTCTCCTCCTAAGAAATCTAAAATCGTTGTGTAAGAAAAAGCTCCAGTCAAGTACTTTGGTTTTCTTCTTGGTCTGTGCCACCTGTAATCAACATGTAATACAGAAAGAGTAAACAACATATTTTTAAGTAACACTTGGACCATTTACATTTTAAAGACATATGGTAGTCCAGATCATCTATTATTCCTGCAAGAATACACAGTATCCAAAGAAGTTCTAATTGGGGTGATTGTCCTGCTGAGTCCTGAGCGTCCCACGATTCAGGGCATCTCTCCAGTCCCCATCTCTCATTATTAGAACTTCTCCCAGCCTGCAGATAAGTGAACACGTGTTTCCCCTCCCTTCCCTACACTTTTTGGATGTGTTCCTGTCCCTTTAGATTTCAAGTCTGCCTTCACTGAGACGCCCTCCTGAGTTCTGAGTCTCATAGTTTCAAGTCAGCAGTGTTCCCCCAAAAGGAATGAATCCCAGTTTCCATAATTTTTTCTCTCTCTTTTGGAGCCCAGGGGTCTGTGGATTTATAGGAGAATATTATTTTCTCTTACATTAATTAATTTATTCATAGTCTTAGGTATTGTACTAGCAGTTGAGGAAGAAGGACATACATACATGATAAAACACCTTCCTAGCAAGTTGCTCTAACCTCAAGTATTACTTCAAATCTGAGTTTGCATTATGATTCCCTGAATTTATATTACAGTATATTATGTAATCATCAAAACAGAAAGAATTCCTTTTTTGACGTGAGATGTATACACTTTAGTATGTTTGGACCAGTTCTTTAGCTTTCTAAGATCTATTGTCCATATATTTTCTAATCCCTGGAGACTTAATATTTTAAAAGCTTAATTTTAGCCAGGGCATGCATTACAGAGTGTTTACTATGGAAGAAACTGCAGTGTGAAATAACTGGCAAAACAGTGATATTTCAGGAAACTTTGATGTCAAACTGAAGGTTGGCATTTTAGTTTTGAATTCTATTTTAAATATTCTTAATTTTCACCTATTCTTTGACTTCATAAATCATATTTAAACTATTAATGGCTACAGCATGGAAGTTACTGTGAATTCTAGAAATGAAGTATTGCAGTGTGGTCTAACATGTATCTTTAATAGATTCTGATTTTGAATTGCTAAACTTCAATCTATTTGACTCTGTCAGAAGAGCTTTAATGTTCTTCATTGTGCGAACTTTGTTTCTGTCACCCTTGACAAATCCCAACAGGGGTTAATGTAGTTGTGGGTGACAGTATAAGCTGCAGCAGTGACCCAGAATTGTGTCATGGATCCAGAGGAGTTAGGAGCTTTGCTTTTCCTGAGTCAGGCAGCAACTGCTAAATCTACAGTGGACACAGAAATACTTGCCTCTTCTTTCTCTTACTTTTTCTTATTTAACACAACCTGTCTTTCTTGTGTGGCCCGACTTAAAATTATATATCGTGGATGTATTTGAAATCACCATAATAAATATGTGTTCTACACATTTTTAATCACTTGCCAGTCTGCATTAGTCTTTTAATTATTAATAAAGTGAAATCCATTGATTTCTTCCAGTTGTTCGAACATGAGTCTGACCTAATCCTGCCTCAGGCTTGAGGGGTTCTGAGATGAACAGCAAATCCTTGAGCTAAACATTAATTTTGTGGGATTTAAACATAGTACTATTTTTTTTATCCCTAAAGGAGACTACTCCTTTGTCTTTTTCCTTCTGAATTTGCAGAAGTATTATGAACTTTGGTCTGTCTCACGTTATACATACAAAGTAAATCTGGGACAAAACAAGTTTGTGATGTCACTGAAATTTGACCTTTCTCATTATTTTGTGCTGATATTAGAAATTCTACCATGGATGCTCATAGACTGGAAGGTTCAGAAGAATTTAATACCATTTTTAATTTAAACTAAAGCATATTTATTAATAGAACATTTCTGTTCTTACCATGTTAGGAAGTGCTCTTTCTTTCTAGCTGTATTTCAGACCTTGTTCAATAATACATTTGGATTTATTGCAAATTTTCTTAATGAAATCTCATTTTCTGTTTTCCTTTGTTCATTAACATAATATCAGTTAATAAAATTTTGTTTCTTCTACCTATAGAAATTGAATGATGTGTCAATTTCCCTCCTCAAACTCCTTTTACTTGTAAACGTGTGTTAACCAGGTGACAGGATTGCTGTTGGATGGAAATTATGTTTGATCTGGCCTGTTTTTTTGGAAAAGTACAGTTTAGAGCTTTGGAAACTGAATAGCTTCTAGAAGACAGAGAGTGGGTGTAAATAATCTAGCTAATTCTATATGCTCAAATTTTGTCTCTCAGGGATAGAAGATTTGCCTATGACTGTAGTACCACACAGTACCTAGTGTGTAGTAAGTTGCTTAAAAATATATGAATTAATTATCTATTATAGTCAATGGCAAACTTCTATAACAATGATGTTTGATGATAGCAACTCTTTAGCCAGTACAGTTTCACATATAGTTCAGAATATTCAT
>JAVSCE010019805.1:0-158294 GCA_032199065.1 Smutsia gigantea | reverse complement strand
GTTCTTCAGCCAAAACTGCAAGATATGTTTGATTTGTGTACTGAGTAGTTTCGGCAGTTTCAAATTACTATTTAAATATTGCTGAAGTTTCATGGCAGTTTATTTTTACCTTTATTAAAAGTTTTAGGAATTTTTGATCTCACCCTTTTCATGTCATGATGAGGCAGCTTTTCTAAATGAAGATATTGAAACAATACAGAGCTTTTTTCCTTTTCTCTTTTATTTACTTTGAAATATAAGATGTTGCAGTTTCCCCGCAGCATGGTAATATTGAGATAGCTATGTGTTTCTGTATATGCTGATGTTTAGGAATGCTCTTCAGATGTGAAATTTTCCTTTTGCTTTTGCTTTTTGGCTCATAAATTGGATATTTTATCTGGAGTGGAAAAGTACAACAGTGACAAGTACATGGAATAATAAAAGAAGACTTTATAATCTTAAATCCACGGAACTTGGCTAATTGTGGATATAGCCATATGAAAACTTTAAAACAGAAGTATGGGTAGCTGACTTGAAGTAACTCTATGTCAAATAGTCATAGGTTAAGTATCTTCAAAGAACTTGGATATTATTTCAGAGGATACAAAATTAAAAAACAAACTGGAAAACATAAAGATTACAGAGAAAAACCCAACACCTTCCTGTGCAGTCCTGGTGGAATTTGTAAGTACCAAATGGTGATCAAATCAAATGTTCATTTGAAATGAAAGTCAGATTTGTCCTATGTTATTCTTGGAAGCCTTTCAGTTTTCTTGCACTAATGCTTTGTTTCAGTTTCCTGGACAGTCTCAAAACAACTGTTAAGTAAACGGAAATTCAGAGTTTAAGATTTAAGTTCAAACAGTCCAAATTTTAGGTTTTTGTTTCCTAAATTGAAAAACAAAATCCACACGGTCAGTATTCATGGATTCATAGATCGGTAGAGAAGTAGGTAAAACACCCCCAACAGATATTTCACGTGTCTTGATAGCCAGTTTACTTTCTAAATGTGTGTTTAGATTGCATTCTAAGGCACTTTACTGTTCCAGTTTAGAGTCAGGTAGTTCAGAGCAAATTATAAAAATAGGGCTTGGTTTCTAATCTGTTTCATAAAGTAGCTTGTTTTGAGTCACAGCTGTTCCTGACATTTTAATCAATTATAGAAATTAAATTTTTGAAACAATTTGTTGAAGTAGTTTTCTATTTCAAATTATTCCTTACAATTTCAGTTCCAAAAACTCACTAGGAACAGAAACTGAGAGGAACTGAGCAAGATTGATTAAGAGCCTTTAAAATAACAAAGAGTATTCTTTTTTCCTCCCAGGAAGGTTATACTGGTTTAAGTTTATAAACAAGGTTTTTTTTTTAAGTGAATATTAATTGCTGTACCAAATTCTTTTGAAAAATGAGAGAATTATCTTCTGATAGCACTTGTATTTTTCAGGATGGAATGGTGTTTTTATATTTAGTTTCTCAGTGATTTCATAGGCATTCAGTAGGAGTGTTTTTAAAAAATTCACTAAAATCTATTTTTAAAACAATACTAGTGAACAGATCAGTGTACCCAAAATCTCAGAGTTAATTTAACTTAATGTTCTTTCTGAAGTAAAAGATTGTAATTTTTGAATACTATGCCAAGATGGCCTAATAATTTCCAGTAGTTCATTTATTTTGAAACAATTTTGTTATACTGTCGAATCCTGGTAGCTCATGTAGAGCAGAGGAGGTACCAGAGTCCTAGAAGAATGTGGGCGTTTAGATGTGCGTATGTAGCATTTGTTTTCTCATCTAAAATTGAGATTAGAGTTCAATAATTCTGTTAAAGTAGACTGGATTATTCGTGTTTTCTCAGTCTGTGCTATGTGTAGTACTTCTAATTGAATTTCCACTTTGATTAATATAAAAGGGTGGCAAGAGCAGTCTCCCCCCCTTTCACTTTATTTTACACATTTCCTGAATTTAATGGCTTTTCAAGTTAACTGCCTAAGAATATGCATCTTAAATGTGATTAAGAAGTTGAACTGGAAATGAATGGCCTTCATTCTTAGCAAAGAACCACATTTACTATTTGTGATTATTTTCCTTTAAATTGCTCCTGTTGATGTTAACTGAAGCAGTATTTAATCAGGATAAAGATTACTTCAGAGACCAGGGTTTTGAACAATTAACTGGAATCTTTGAGTAGCCTAACATTTTGAACTTAGTTTACAGCAGTTTTTCAAGGGCAAATTTACTTGAACCTTTTGATAAATATTTTAGTATTTTATTGGTGTTGAAATGTATCAGAAGTAATTTTAACAATTGTTGGGCTGCATCTTTCCCCCCTAAGTACTTCTTTTCCTATCTCCCATACCTCCATTTTTTTCTTTTTTCTTTTTTCCTGTGCCTAAACTATAGGTCTAAAAAATCATGATGACTAACATTTGTAAACAATGATTGTGTCACAGTGTTTGCTATGTTCTTTACATAGTTTATCTTAATTCTTACAACAATCCTATAAGGAAAGTACTATTGTAGTTACTGTGATAGACGTGAGAATTAGGGAGACTGAGACTGGAAAAAAGTTACTTAGGACCAAGGTTGGGTTGGAGTTTTGACCAAATCCCCTAATCCAGGGCCCCTTACTCAATCATTGTGCCGTAAACTGGCTTCTTTTACTTAGTAACTTATTTTACTTATTAACTCATTCTTTTTGAGAGTTATCCCTGATATTTTGGTTTTTCTTTTCATACACTGATTCTCTTTGTTAATATTATTAGTGGAGCTTGGAGACGAGCTAAAAGAAGAGAAACTACTGTGCTGTTATTTGTTAGTGCCTGTTTGATAACTTTGGTGAGCCAAAAATTAAAATGTGCTTTTAGGTTGTATTGAGATCTCGTTTACCCATAACCTCTTTCTACAGGTCTGAAGCTAAAATGTATGCTAGCTTTGTTTTCAGTTTTTCACTGCTTTTGAACTGAGATTACTACATGTATTTTGTGCTTAAAGCTGCTGACGTTGTAGAATTGAGGGAGAAATAATAATAGGGGAAAGAACAGTAGAAGTAAAAATTAGCAAGTGAGGAAAGAATCTACATCCAGGCCACATTATCTAATTAACTGTCTTTGACACAAGCATCTTTTCTGTTTTAATTTTTGATAAAAATGTTTAGATCTAGGTAAGGATACTGATGTAGAAAAGGAGTAATGGCTTGGAGTTAGGAGATTTTTGGTGTAGGATTTGGAATAGTTAGAAAAGGGCCTCTGTGACCTTGTATATTCACCTAATTTCTTTCGTCTTTATAAAACTGATAGAAATGATGTATATGAAGGTGTTCTGTTAATTGTGACGTTTAATGAGAATACGGTTTTATTGTAAGTCCAGTATTTTAAGATCCTTACTTAATTTTACATGGATTAAGTAAATACTTTTATCATAGTCTCTGAAATTATTTCTTTTCTTGTTTGTGTTAATGGCATTACCTGCATCCCTTCATGCCCAGCCTCCTCATTTCCAGTTTCATTTATTGTCCTAGCTTGGTCTTTGACAAAGGAAGTAACCTACTAACCTTTCTCTTTCCCTTTAGTTCATTCTCTTCTCCTCCATGGTCCTGTGACCAGAGAAATCAACCTATAGCTTTTGGTTTTGTTTTTTCAGCAGCCCTTAGGGTAGTGTATTTGGCATATTAAGGAGAGCAGGTTGATCTACCCTTCTCTCCCTTCTCCCCCCAAAATGTTTCATTTTCAAGGGTTCCTAACATTGTTTTTGGCTGTGGGTGGGTTCAGGAAACAGAGGTTTGAAAACTGCCTGAAATTGATGATTTTGGGGTTGTTTATATATTTTTTCCTCCAGGGTGGATCTTTATTATTTTAAACAGGAGAAACACAATGTTAGAATTACTGATAAATTTTGTGGTTGGTGGGTCTGTTTATCAGTTTTATCTACTTTTCCCTTTTTGTCAGCTGCCACACCCAGCAGAATAGTTACAGCCTTTTTTTTTTGCTCTGTATCTCTTCAAGTAATTGCAAGTTTCTATTATTTTTATATATATATGAGATAATCACACTCAGTTTCTTGTTCTTGAGTAATCTTTCTGTTCACAGCTTGGTGAGTGCAAGGTTTTTGGTCTCATTTTCTGCCATTCAAGTTTTCAGATTGTATTTTTTAAAGCCATATTTTAAAGTTTCTCCCATACATTTTAAAAACTTTAGGAAGAATAAGAGTTTTAAAATCCTAAATAAGTTGTGTTTCTGTTGAAACTCGAACTTGCAAATAACATCATTAAAAATTCTTTACTAAAAGATTGTCAGGAATATTACCTTTATCTTTAAGATACTAGTAAAATTACTGGTATGTTTGCTTTTCAAAGAATATAAATATGTATTCTAGTTAAAAAAAATAATTTGTTATCATGGTTTTTGTGGATCAGAAATTTGGGAGGAGTTGAATTAAATGGTTCTGGCTACTTCAGTCTTACATAAAAATCTCAAGTGGAGCAGGGCTGTAGTAATTTGAAGACTTCACTGGGGCTGGAGGATATCCTCCCAAGGTGGTGTGTGTACTCATTGGGCATACAGGTTGATTCTGCCTGTTGGCTGGAGGACTCAGTTTGTAGCCATGTGTGGACCTTTCCATTGAGCTACTTGACTTTCTTTACAACATGGCAAATACATCTCCAAGAACAGGTGATCTGGGGAGAGAGTGGTAAAAGTATCGTTATGACTGATTCTCAGAAGTTACTTCTGCCACATTCTTTTCATTAGAAGCAAGTTATTAAGTCTTGCCCACAGTCCAGGTTGGGGGCAGTTTGGCTCCACCTTTTGTTTTAAAAGAATTTGTGGACATACTTAAAAACCTACAATACCATGTACTCTTTAACAACGAGTAATTGTCAACATAATTGGCCAAAGTCTTCACCCCACAAATAGGAGGTTGGGATATTAAAAATTTAGAGAAGAGAGTATAGTCTAAATTTTTATGAATTCAGGATATTTAAATCTTTCAACCTTTTTAGCTACTGTATGAAATGTAGGGATAGAGTTTTTTTCCCCTC
Source organism: Smutsia gigantea (assembly GCA_032199065.1). Taxonomy (NCBI): domain Eukaryota; kingdom Metazoa; phylum Chordata; class Mammalia; order Pholidota; family Manidae; genus Smutsia; species Smutsia gigantea. The sequence goes on along the minus strand of JAVSCE010019805.1, from coordinate 153,283 downwards.
CCACTTTGCATTAATCTCCCAATCAGTGTAGTGGGAGAACTTTTTTTAAAAAAAGAGTAAAACAAACAGGTTTATTAGCTGTTTCTGAATGTACAGTTCAATGATATTGAGCATATTTACATTGTGCAACCATCACTACCATCCATCTCCAGTATTTCTTTATTATCTTTTTTTAAGAAAAATTTTTTATTAAGATATTATTGATACACACTCTTATGAAGGTTTCACATGAAAAAACAATGTGGTTACTACATTCACCCATATTATTGAGTCCCCCCCATATCCCATAGCAGTCATTGTCCATCAGTGTAGTAGGATGCCACAGAGTCACTATTTGCCTTCTCTGTGCTACACTGTCTTCCCCATGATCCATGTGTGCCAATCATAATACCCCTCAATCTCCTTCTCCCTCCCTCCCCACCTGCCCTTCCCCACCCCTCCCCTTGGTAACCACTAGTCCCTTCTTGGTGTTTGTGAGTCTGCTGCTATTTTGTTCCTTCAGTTTTGCTTTGTTGTTATACTCCACAAATGAGGGAAATCATTTGGTACTTGTCTTTCTCCGCTGGGCTTATTTCACTGAGCATAATATCCAACAGCTGCATCCATGTTGTTGCAAATGGTAGGATTTGTTTCTTATGGCTGAATAGTATTCCATTGTGTATATGTACCACCTCTTCTTTATCCATTCATCTACTGATGGACACTAAGGTTGCTTCCATATCTTGGCTATTGTCAATAGTGTTGAAATAAACATAGGGGTGCATATGTCTTTTTGAATCTGAGAAGTTGTATTCTTTGGGTAAATTCCAAGGAGTGGGATTCCCGGGGTCAAATGGTATTTCTATTTTTAGTTTTTTGAGGAACCTCCATATTGCTTTCTACAATGGGTGAACTAGCTTACATTCCGGAATCATCAGCAGTGTAGGAGAGTTTCCCTTTCTCTGCATCCTCGCCAGCATTTGTTGTTCTTAGTCTTTTGGATGCTGGCCATCCTAACTGGTGTGAGGTGATATCTCATTATGGTTTTTATTTCTATTTCCCTGATAGTGATGTGGAGCATCTTTTTTATCTTCTTAACCTGAAACTCCTTGCACCCATTAAACATTAACTGCCCATTTTCCTCTCTTACCAGCCCCTAGCAATCACTGTTCTTTCTATGAACTTGACAATTCTAAGCAGAATTGTGCAGTAATTTTGTCCTTTTGTGACTGGCTTGTTTCACTTGGCATAATGTCCCCAGTGTTCATCTATGTTAACAGCATATGTCAGATTCATAATTCCTTCCTTTTTAAGAAAGAATAGTATTCATTGTGTATATACTACATTTTGTTTATTTATCTGCCCACGAATGCTTGGGTTGCTTTCACCTTTTGGCTATTGTGAATTGTGTTGCTCTGAACATGGAAATACAAATATCTGTTGAATCTCTGCTTTTAATTCTTTTGGGTATATATCCAGAAGTGGAATTACTGGATTGTGTGGTAATTCTATTTTTAATTCTTAGAAGAGCCACCATACAGTTTCCCATTATGCCTGTACCATTTTTTTATTCCTACCAACAATGCACAAAAGGTTCCAGGTTTTCCACACCTTTCTAACATTTGTTAATTTCCTGTTTTTGATAATAGCCATCTTACTGCGTGTGAAGTGGTATCTCATTGCAGTTCTGATTTGCATTTCCCTGATACTTGGTGATGCATGATTAGTGATGTCCTCTCATGTGCTTATTGGCAATTTGTGTACTACTTTGGAGAAATGGCCATTCAAGTCTGCCTGTTTTTTAATCAGATTGTTTTTGTTGCTGAGTTTAGGAATTCTTTATGTATTTTCCATAGCAACACTTAACCATAATGAGTAGATTTCAGTGCTTATTTTTATTTCAAAGCTAATATTTATCAATGCTTACCATGTTCCATGCAGTGTTCTAAGCCTTTTAAATGTATTAACTAATTTAATTCTCACAGACAGTGTGGAAAGGCCTTATTTTCCTCATTTTACAGATAAGAAAATGAAGGCAGGGAGATTTTGCCAAAGTGTCAAACTAGTAAGTAGTATTTCTAAATCTGTATATTCTGTATCAAGAACCTGGAGTCTGAACCTTTATGGCTCATAGTTACAGTTTTTAAGGTGATAATATAGGGAAAGTAAAATACCGTTTTATTTCAGGAACTTAAAAGATATTTTATCTTTGGGAACTGAATTTTTTCTCCTTAATATGATACAGTTGAGCCTTGTTATTAATGCACCTTCACATGGGTTTATTTTCATTGAGGGATATTTTCCTTTTGCATCACTTCATAACATGATTATAGGGTATTTGAGTTTAGAAAGTGTTTTCCAATTATCATGTGAAATAAGTGCTATTTCCACTTAATGGTGTGAGAAACTCAGTCTGAGGTGAAATGATTTATCCAGGGTCCTCAGTATGTGAGGGAGTCAGAATTTGAATTCCTTGTTATTCTTCTGTTACAGGTAACTTCCTCAGTTTTTTTTTTTTTTGCTATCATTTACATGAACAACATGGTTACTACTTCCTCAGTTTTTTAAGTACTAGGTCTTATTCTAGAGCAGTGGTTGTCAGTAGAACTTTGTGAAATGATGGAAGTGTTCTGTCTACATTGTTAAATATGGTAATCACTAGCCATTTGTCACTGAGTATTTGAAATGGCGGCTAGTGCAGATGAGAAACTGAATTTTATGTTTTGTTTAATTTTAGCTTAAATTTAAAAACAACATTTAGCTACTAGCTGTCATATTGGACAAAGCAGCTCTGGAGCAATGGTAGAGAATCCAGTCAGATCCATACACCTTTTATAACACTTTTTAAAGTCCCCTTTACTATCCTGAAATAAAATACCATTTGCAAAAAAATACCATTTGCACTTGGTAACACAATAATACAAAGCTGTAATAAAAAAATAGGTAAATAAAAGGAAGACATAATAAAATAATGAATTTGAATATGTAATGGCACTGAGGAAAAATCTAGAAGAGAAACATTTCTAAGACATACATGCATACAAATTTACAAAACACTATTTGCCCTTCTTAAAAGAAGTAAATGATTAGGTGTTCTTAAGTACTTCTAATCTCTTTTAAAGAGGAAATTTATCTCAGGCTGAATAAAAATACAGTGATTAGAGTGATTAATGTTTCCCTTATTTTTCTAATATTTACTGCCAGTGTAGTTGAATGGGCAATTAGCAAATATTAAAGCTATTCTATGGTGTAGTGATATGGTGGTATTTCTAGAAGTGATGAAAACAGGTAATTATCAGTTTTCCTCTAACTGTAAATTGAAGGTAAAAATCAAAATTCAGTTTGGATTGGTGTATTTGGTTCTTGATGTAGAGGAAAAATAGGATTAATTTATAAATCCTCAGACTAGAGAAAATAAATCTTGGACTAAAGTAACGTAGGAGAAATACTATTCATCCTATGTTTTAATAATATAGCTTCATTTTAGTAGTTGGTTTATGTAAACAAATGTTTCACATTTTTTAATGGAGTGTGAACTCATTTTAATAGGTTTACTGAAGTATAACTTATATTTAATAAGTTCACTGTTATAAGTGTACGGTTTGAAGATTTTTTTTTTCAGATCACTTGTGTAACCCTACCACGATGAGAATACAGAATGCTTTCATCACCCTAGAAAGTTATCTGGTCCTTTGCAGACAGTCTCACCCCATTCTCTAGAACTATTTCTTGTCTTTTGTATGGTGTGTTGTTTTCCAGGATGTCATATAAAGGGGATCAGACAAGTGTGTAGACTTTTGTTCCTGGCTTCTTTCATGCCTCTTGTTGCATGTATCATAATTTATCTATTTTTATTGCTAAGAAGTAGTCTATTGTGTGGAATTAACTATTCTCCAGTTACTAGACATTTTTTAGGTTGTTTCCAGTGTTCATCTGTTATGAATAAAGCTATGAGCATTTGCTTACAGGGCTTAGTGTGGATGTTTATTTTCATTTCTCTTGGGAAAATACCTAGCAATAGGATTGCAGGAACAGATGAACTGTGTATTTAACTCTGCTAAAAATCTGCTGAGGTGCGGAACCGTTTTGCATTCCCACCAGCAGTGTAACACAGTTCTAGTTCTGTGTTGTCAGTATTTGATGTTGGTCTTTTAGTTTTTAACCATTCTATGGGTGTGTATAGTTTGAATTTGCATTGTGATTTTAATTTGCATCTCCCTAATGATGATGTTGAGCATCCTTTTTCTGTGCTTTGGTGAAGTGTCTCTTCAAATCATTGCCTGTAGAAAAAAATTAGATTGTCTTACTGAGTTGTAAAAGTTCTTTATATATTTAGGATACAAGTATCTCAGATACACATTTTGCAGATAGCAATTTCTTCCAGTCTGTGGTTTGTCTTCATTTTTTTAAACTGTATTTTGAAGAACAGACTCGTAACATTTTGAACTTGTTAATTTTTCCTTTATGGTTTGTGCTGTTTTGTGCCCTAAGAAATCTTTGGGCCGAGGTCACAGGATTTCCTCCTGTTTCCTTCTGGAAATTTTGTAGTTCAGTTCATATTTTGAGGTTGAAGTCTTTGATCCGTTTTGAATGTTTTTGGGTGGGGAAATGGTTGAGGTTTGGATATATATAGATGTCCAGTTATTATGGTTCTGTTTGTTGAAAATACTTTGTTTCTCAGTGAGTCACTTTGAAACACCTATGTTGAAAACCAGTTGACTATGTATATGTGGAATGATTTGTGAATTCTTCATTGATATATATGTATTTTGTCATAAAACAGTAGTTGGTAAGTACAAATGATAGCCATTGACTTTTATGCTCTGCTTCAAAACCTGATTGACATCTTTTGTTCTCTAAAATCTTTAATAGGAAATCTGGATTAAAAGGAAACTGTTTTGCGCATGTGAAATAAGATCTGTTGCAAAATAATGCCATCTTGAATTCACAGAGTGATCTTGAGAGTGGCTTGAAGTATTAGATATTGTCCTATTTGTACTTGAGCACATTTGGAAAATGAATGATGTTTCTATATTGGAAATGAGAAAGTATGATACAGACTTACTGTAAAACATTGACTCAACAGTGGACCTGGGATTCTTACCTCTTGAGTCTGTGCTAGAGAAGATGTATATTGCTTCAGCAGATGTTTGAGTGCCTTCTGTGTGCCCGCACTCTCATTGGCGGGCATTCAGCAGTAAACAAGGCAAAGATGTAAGATTCGTGAACTCCTGTAGTTTGTCTGCTCTGACGTTCTGTGAGTACTGAGTATAGATAGTCCTTAAATTTGACCCTGGTTTCATCCCATCTAGTAAATAAGAGCTATTTGATGTTGATCAGGATGGCCTTTAAAGATTTTAGTTCCTGCTCTAGTAAAAGTGATTGTTTTCCTGCTTCACAAGGTATCATTAGAGTCAAGTGAAATAATGAATGCTAAATACCGAAATTTTTAAATGGTACAAGCATTAGTAGTAGTATTGTTAGGGCTGGTCACATAGTGATCGAGGACCACATTATAAACATCAACCAGGAGGGAAAGACTGGATTGGGGAACATAGGTAAATGTAAATTGAAGAGACAGAACTGAGCAGACACCAGGTATATTTAGATTGCATCTGTTTGAAATTGCTGAAGCAGTGCATTACACTCTTCTGAGGTAATATTCATGTAACCTGTGATATGGTAACATAGTTTTAAATGGCATCTTCATGCAAATGATACCATTTAAATCTCCAGTTCAGATTTCGTCCCATCTTTTGAGGGCAGGGACCTTGTGTCATGTATTTATCATATTCTCAGTGCATTTACTTTTGTAGAGTAAAATTATTAACATTTTAGGTAATTTAGCTTTTAACTTTCTTCCTAAGAACGAGTATATGCATTTGGTATTTTTATTTATAGACCTGCTGTTTAACTGTTTATGCACTAGGTGGAATTTGTTAGGGGATTATTTGTAGCAGAGTTGATTTGTCATTTAGAAGCTGTTTTATCTGCCTTATTTAAGTAATTTGTTATGTGAGCTTGTCTGTCTGCTAGATTCGAGACTGAATTTGAATTTGCTGTTAGCTTTCTGAATGGACTGCCTGATAAAGAATTCTCTTTATTATGGTTCTTGTCTTAGGAATTTCCCCATTTGAACTGTTTAATCAGAAGGATTGAAACGTAGTGAAATTGTCCTTTCACCTTTAAAAAGAAAATACTTTAGGTTTCAATAAATGACTTTGGAATATGTGGGTGGACAGGCTCCTCATTTTCAGAAATCAAGAAGGCCATGACCATTTATATTAACTAATGTCTTTTTTTGAGAAGGAAATAATCCTTTTATGTTTCCTTCACAAAGATAGAAATGCAGGTTCATGCCCACAGAGCTTTATTTTTGGTTAGAATTTTTCTCTGTGATCTTGCTTCAGTTCTAAGAAGAAAGAGCATGTTACAGTTCCGTTGGACTTACTAAAGCTGTAGAAGGATGCTAAACACCGCTGGTATCATCAGGTGAGTGATGAAATCATTGTTTCATGGGAAACTAGGTAGGTTGGAAACTACTTGAAAAATTGATTCACTTGATAATCAAGATGTCTTAAGGACTTTTCCAAGACCTTCCAAGGATTGAATTTGATGAGAAAACAAGAGTCTATTTGGGGATAAAGTTGGCTAGCTTAGTGGAAAGCAAGTTGTGACTGCAGTGGTAGTTCAAACTATTGGGTCTTTTTTACCTGTCTCAGAGATTTGAGATCTGTTTTATATGGTTTGATTATAGTTGTAGCTCAAGACAGTGCACAGTGCCTGACAGGTAACTAAAACCTAAACTCAGAACTTGGAGAATTACTTTTTTGCCTAATACTACGGCTATTACTTTGAGAAGGCAAGATCTCTACCTGATGTATCCTGGGTATGTAAATATGTGTGTATAGTTGTCAAGAACTTCACCTACCACTGGCTCCTCCTTTGACCTTGGGAACTTTAAAATATGCTTCACATCTATGTAAAAACCTGTTTTTCTTGTTTTGGGAAAAAAGATACCAACCTCCTGGGGATGTAGTAAGGACTAAATGAGATAATGTTTGTAAAGCCCTGAGCAAATTGTGTAACGGTGTGTGTGTGTATTCAGCATGCATTTTTAGCTATTCATAACCATGTGTGTTCTTGAGGTACTTCAATTTCCAGATCTTTTATTTCATATCAAGGATCCTATCTCTGTTAGCACTCTTTGTGAGCTGACTTGTTTGTAGGATTAGGTTCATTTTATAAATTCATTTGTTGGAACTTGTTTGCTACAGTTGTGATGCTGCTTTTTAGCCTAACCTGGTTTCAGAAAAAAATTAATTATGTTAAGAGTTTGAGGATTCAGGAAATGGTAAAGTCGCGGCAGACTAAAGAGGATTTAAAATTATTTTGGGTACATGTACCTAGTGCAAATTACAGAAAGTGCAGAGTTTTTGAGAAAAGTACCCCCCTTCTGTTGCCCTATGATAGTTGTTAACTAAAGAAATTGCTCTTGGTTTCTTACGTATTATTCTTGAGATCTTCTAGTTATTTAAGCACATTATATTATTTTTCTTCCTAGTACAAGTAGAGCAAGAGTTACTACTCCCTGCTCTACAGCCTTTTTTACCTAAGGAAATATTTTAGGAGGTTATTACATATGCATACATGTAAAACTACTCCATTCTTTTTATTGGCTGCATGATAGTCTATTTAGTCAGGCCTTTATTGATGTGCATTGTCTTTGTTTTGGCTGTTTTGAACAATGCTAGGAATGTATGAATGTGAAATACATTTCTGTAAGTGGAATTTCTGAGTGTAATTTCCAGTACTTTGCCAGATTGCTCTCCATAGAGTTATACCGACTTATATTTCCAGCACGAATGGGCTATCAGACTTTTTTCCTAGGCTTTTTGCCCTTTTCTTTTGAATGAGAACGAAAATTTTTCATATGTAAGATTATTTTCTGTGAACTGTTCATATTCTTTCCTTACTTTTCTATTATGTTCTTTTTTTCTGTTGATTTGTAGGAACATTTTATATATGAAGGAAAGCCAGCCCTTTATGTATGGTATGTCTGGCAAGTATTCACCTCCTGTATGTTCTTTCCTTTGACATTGGTTATGAATTTGGTCATAGGACACCTTTTGCATTTACTCATATACTTGAATATATAGATTCATTTTTATTAATTCTCTTTTTTGTGTCATACTTAGAAAGGCCTTCCTTCCCCCTTCTGAGATCAAAAACTAATTTTCCCACTTTTTCCTTACCTTTGATTTTTCTCTCCTTTAAATCTTTGATGTATTAGATGACTATTTTGAGTAAACTTTGAGGTAGGAGAGTTGTCCCACTTTCCTCACATACTAAATTTCTGTATGTGTTTGAGTGTGTGGACTTCCTGATCTCTTCCACTGGTGTTTTTTTATATTCATGTATTCATGCTGTGGCGTATTAATCACTGTAGCTTTTAAAATGGAATTAAAGGATGTTAAGACATTTAATCTGTGGAGTTAAGGAAACTGTATTCTTAAAGTTTAATTTATGGTTTCCTAATTCTAGAAAGTTGATTTGCCTTTGACATTTAAATTAGCAAGCTCATTTTGCTACAGAATACTAAATTATATTTAAAAAAGTGAATTCCGTGCCATAATTTAGATGAAAAGACTGGAGTAAGACATTTGTATTTGAAATTCATTAGGAACTAGCTTTGACAACGTAGGCACAATCCATTTAAGCTGAAATGTTTTTTTTTGTGTGTGTGTGAAATAGGGGTTAAAAACCTTGTCCTATTAAATTGATAAACATTATATAAGTGGTTAACATGATACCTGCACATAAGTGCTCTGTAAGTAGTTTCTTTCCCTTTTGTAGGATGTTCACTTTTGCCAGTAATTTTGTTTCTGCCTGTTTCAGTCCCTAAAGTCAAGATTTTTACTGTTCTTTGCTAAGAAATGTACTGATGTGGAGTTTCAGCACAAAGTAATCAATTACGGAATTAATATCAAGTTGATAACTTGGTCTAGTGGATTTCACATTTTGGTAGTTAGAGGATTATCATTACCATACCTTTACCTTTTACCTATAATTGCCACTCCTGAAAACAGGAAGAATGAGCTAGTCTTCCTCCCTCTCTGTTCCTTGATTCCATACTGTTTGTGTTCTTAGGGAATATTGTTTTAAAGTACTGGTTTGGAGTAGCTGCTCCATAAATGTTTGTTGATGAATTATGTCATTCAGAAACATATGTATCAGAAATGTTTCTTTATAGGAAGCTTAGTTTCATTTAATGGAATAGCATATATTATGCTATCCTTTTGATAAGTAATTTGTGGTGAAACTGGTTAAGTGATTACTGCAATAAGTTAGCATCCATCATCTCATCGATAAAAAGAGAAAGCAAGGGAAATATTTTTTCCCCTTGTGGTGAGAATCTTAGGATTTACTCTCAACTTTTGTTATACAGCAGCATAACTGGAAGGTTGTAACTTGTGACCAACTTTCTCCAATACTCCTTCCTCCCATTTGATTTTTTTTTAAGATATACAAATGAGATTGTAGTATTTGTCTTTGACTTAGCATAATGCCTTCAAAGTCCATCCATATTGCAAATGGCAGGATTTCTTGTTTTTATGGATGAACAATATTTGTGTTTGTGTGTCTCACAGCTTCTTTATCCATTCATCTGCTGATGGAAGATTTTTTTAAAATCAGTTTAAAATTTTTTGTTGGAATAAAGTTGCTACATAGTATATTATGTTGGTTTCAGATGTACAACCTAGTGACTCAATAATTATATAATACATAACTAGATGCTGGATGGGAGATTTTAAAAATGATAGTAGTTGGTTTATAGCACTGAATTAAATCCTGAATGCTTGACATCTAAAGTAGGATTTAAATTCTAGACCTCTTTTAATGGATATTAACTCCACAGTACTGAATAATAAGCTCATACTGATATCAGTTAAGTTCTGGAGTACAGGGTTTTTGCTTCCTTCATTTTTACATGTGTATTTCTTCAGTGCTTAATATCTCAGTTCTTAAGGACACATTGGACTGTGCTTTTTTTTTGTAATGTAACTTTTATGGTAATTTGTTTAGATTTTCTCTCTGCTGGGTACATACTTGTAAATTTTAGTTTTCTAAAAAGTATCCATTTCTGTACTTTCAAATTAATTTACATAGAGTTGTTCATAATACGATTTTAAATATTCTTTTGTCATTTTTGATTTTGTATATTTGTGCTAGTGGCTTGTCTGTTTTCCAGAGAACAGTTTTGGGTTTACATGCAAGTTCTTCTCCCTTTCCAGTTGTTTATTGGTTTTGTGAATTTGTTTATTTTAGCTGATTCTGTTTTAAAATTACATATGGAAGAGGGCTTTTTTTTTCTTCTTCTGGTTTTGTTACTAATTGTTAGTTTGTTGTGGTCAAATGTTTTTTGTATATTTCTGTTTGGAGTTTATTAGTTTTCTTTGTGTCCGAAGATGGGTGCTTGAGAAGAGGATATACTTCTGTATTTGGGGATTTTAGCATTTAAAAATTAAAGATTTTGTTAAACCTAAACGAGTATAGTTTAAATCTTTTGTAGTCTTATTCATGCTTAATCTACTAGAGTTGTATTGGACTGAGAAAAGTGTGTGCAAGTCTGTTCTATTTTTTCCTTGTATCACCTTTATTTTCTGCTTTATGAAGTTAACACCGTTATTAGGTTCATAAATCATAGACGATATTCCAGTTGTATGTTCTCTTACAAAGTGTCTTTGTCGCTAATGCTTTTTAGTTGGAATGCTACAATCGTTTCACTAAGTGATCGTTTTCCTCTGTATTGTCTAATTAGCTGTTAATCCTCTCCAGTGTACTTTTCAGATACTATATATTTTTATTTCTGGAAGTTCATCTTGGGTCTTTTATTTCTTCTATTTCTTTCCTTATGTTCATGGTTTCCTTACTTTACACATATTTCTAATAGTTGTTTCAGTGTTTTTGTCAGCTAAGTCCATCATACTTGCCATTTTTGGATATCTTTCTATAAACTGATTTTTCTTGTTTTTAGTATTTTCCTGCCCTTTTTTGTTTTGTTTTGCATGACTGATCATTTTTGATTGGATAAATCAAACTATTTCATTTTGTTGTGTGCTATATCTTGATGAGTATTGTTTTGGGAAACAGTTAAATTACTTGGAATTAGTGGGATTCTTTTAAAAAAATTCTATGGATGAAAATACAAAGTAAACCATCCAATTTAGTGAAAATTCTGTAAAGTTAAAATTGAATTGGCATACAGACTTACTTCTGGCTATGATGGAATAACAAGAAACCAGATAACCAGATTTACCCACACACCAGACAAAACAGTCTTTTTACACATTGAATGACAGGAGGAAGTGAATCCTGTAAATGCCCCAACCCATTGCTTGAAGAAAATTAATGGGTCAGAGCATAAGGATGGCGAATTCAAACATAGCTTGGTGGTCTTAATAAAAGTTGAGGGAACAGTTGAAAAGTTGAGAAGGTCAAAATAGGTGGAATTTGCAGGGCAAAATGATAGGAAACTGCTGCACAGAGAGGAGGGTCTTTTCAGTGCCTTGACTTATGACTGTAGGACTGCCCTGCACCTGAGTGTGGAAGCTACTGAGGCCAGGGTTAGATAGAAATACCTGAAAGGGGTAGGTGAGACAGTTCCCAAGATTCACGTAGGGTCAGAAAAATTTTATGCTCCTATCAGTCAGTGTCGACAGACCTCCTAAAAGATGAAGTATTAAGCAAAGTTTTCAGAGGATTTTTTTCCAATTAGTGGGGCAAAATTAATCCTCAACTACAAGCTTTTCTGGACCCACCTTAAGAAAGATTTCTGCCAGTGTGGTAGGTGAGACTGTAGGTGATTAGTTCCAGTATTTTAATTTGTATTTCTTTTGTTATGAATACGTGAGCATCTAACAGTCATTTGCTTTCCTTTATGTATGAACTGGACATATATTTAGCTGACTAAAAAAATGTTAATTACTGGTTTTCCCCTCTCCCATTTGTTTGGAACTACCTATTTGAGAATGTTTATTGTTTATCTGCCTCACCTTTAATGGATACTTCGGGTGTGGCTTTGGAGATCCACAATAATTTTCTCAGAACATTGATGGATATTTTGTTATTTTATAGAATGAGATGCCGAAGAAGCTTGATGCAATCTGATTTTTTCTCCTTTTGTGGGAGACTGCTCTTTTTCTTTCTAGAAGTTGCTTTTTATCCTTGGGGTTCTGAAATTTTCATTTATTTGGCTGGTTATTCTTGAATTATTCATTTCCTTTGTGTTTTGGTTTTTAATGGTCTCTTTCATATTGCTGCTTTCTTTAAAATGTTTGATTATTCATTTTTAACAATGAAGTGATTAAAAAAAGCTGTTTGGGAAGTTTTTGTATGTGAGCAGTGCTTACTGAATGACGGTATGTTGATGGATCCTAAATACCTTTGTGGTGCCAGTGCCCACGTTAGCTTCTTATTTAGAGAATATACCTTTTTTTTGGAGTGATCACTAAATACTCTTTGTGCTTGTATGTTTGTTCATATACTAAGCAGTTCCCTAATCTGTAGACGTCGAACTTGGGGGCTGTATAATTTAATTCAATTAGGATTTTCTGATGCTAACTACCTGGAGTTAGAGTAGACCCTGCAGATGAACAACTGAGCCCCGCTAGACTGCCGCTGTGAATTTCAAGTAGTAGGTTCCCAGATGACCCACACATCTGTCTGATTTGGCTGCGCCATCTGCCATGCTCAGGTCCCACAGTTGTTGTAACAGCTTATAGAACTCAGGAAGATACCAGTTATTATTACCAGTTTATTATAAAGGACATTATGAAAGACACAAATGAACAACCAGACGAAGATGTACATAGGATGAGGTCTGGAAGTTCTGAGTGCAGGAGCTCTGTTCCTGTGATGTTTGAGTGCCCCACCACCTCAGCTGGTAGATAAACTAACCTAAACCCCTTTGTTTAGGTTTTTCTATGGAGGGTCTATTACCTAGGCATGATTAAATCATTGGCCATTGGTGATAAGCTCAAAGTTACTTGAGAACTTTGTTCTTGGTTTTCGGTTCCAAAAAAGTTTTCACTTGAATGTTCTATTATTAATGGTAACACATGCATGCACAAAAGGGCACAAATTCTAAATATACAGCTTATCATATATTTTCACAAAATGAACATACCATGTTGTTAGAACCATTTACTAGCATACACAAATCTTCCCTTTTTGGGTACTCCTCATTCCTTAACTTTGACAATATGTTAATTTATGTATGTTTGGTTTATCACAATTTAGTTAACATGTGGTCCTCACTATCATCCACCTGTAGATTATATTTCTGCAGTTTCTTTCTCTGTTTTTTGCACTCCACATCTGTTGCTCTTAATCCCTTATTTCTGCTTTCTTTGTTCCATTCTATAGAATAGAACTTTGAGTTTGGCTTTTATATTTGTTTTTTTTTTAAGGGAAGCTCTTTTATTTTTAATTTTAATTTTTATTGTGGTATAATTGATTTGATATTCAATACTATATTGGTTTCAGGTGTTCTACAGTGATTTGACAATTATATACATTATGAAAGGTTCACCTGATCAGTGTAGTTACCATCTGCTACCAGACAATGATACTACAAAATTATTGACTATATTCTCTATGCTGTGCTCTTCATCCCTGTGACTTATTTTATGATTGGAAGTTTGTACCTTTTTATCCCCTTCACCTTATTTCACTTGTCCCACACTCTCCTCCACTGTGGAAACCACCAGTCTGTTAATCTGTATTTATGAGACTATTTCTGTTTTGTTTTTTTGATTCCACAAATAAATGAAATTATATGGTGCTTGTATTTGACTTACTTTGCTCAGTATGTTCTAAGTTTTAATAAGTTGTCACATGGCAAGATTTCATTCTTTTTTTATGGCTAATATTTCCAGTGTGTACATACACATACCACATTCTTCATTCATCAGTTGATGGACACTTAGTTTGGTTCGCTATCTTGGCTGTTGTAAGTAATGCTGCAATAAACAAAGGGTATAGTTGTGGTATAGTTGATTTGATATTCAATACTATATTGGTTTCAGGTGTACTACATAGTGGTTTGTTTTCTTCGGGTTGATACCCAAAAGTAGAATTACAGGATTGTATGCTATTTCTATTTTTTGGGGGGGGAACCTCTGTACTGCTTTCCATAGTGGCTGCACCAGTTTATATTCCCACCAGCAGTGCACTGAGGATTCTCTTTTCTCCACATCCTTGCCAATACTTGTTCTTCTGGTCTTTTTGATATTGGCTATTCTGACTGGTGTGTGGTGGTATCTTATTGTGGTTTTGATTTGCATTTCCCTGGTGGTTAATGACGTTGAGCATATTTTCATGGATCTGTTGGACATATGTATGTCTTTGGAAAAATGTCTATTCAGATCCTCTGTTCATTTTTTAACCAGATTGTTTTTTGGTGTATCAATTCTTTATATATTTTGGATATTAACCCCTTATATATATTTGTAAATATCTTCTCCCATTCAGTAGGTTGCTGTTATGTTTTGTTGATGGTTTCCTTCACTGTCCAGAGGCCTTTTAGTCTGATGTAGTCCCAACTAGTTGATTATTGCTTTCGTTTCCCTTGCTCGGTAAGACACAACCAGAAAATTGCTGAAAAATTACCAATTACAATATATAAGAATTTACTGCCTGTGTTTCCTTTTAGAAATTTAGTGGTTTCAGCTCTTACATTTAGGGCTACAATCCATTTCAAGTTTATCTTTCTGTAAGGTATAAGACCGTAGTCTAGTTTCATTCTTTTATATGTAGCTCTCCAGTTTTCCCAACACCATTATTGAAAAGACTGTTTCCCCATTGAATATTCTTCTCTCCTTTGTCATATATTAATTGACCACATAAATGTGGGTTTAATTTTGGGCTGTTTCTGTTCCATTGGCCTGTGTGTCTGTTTTTGTGCCACTACTATACTGTTTTGATTACTGTAGCTTTGTAGTGTAGTTTGAAACAGGGAGTGTGATACCTACCTCCAGCTGTGTTCTTTCCTAAGATTACTTGGGCTGTTTGGGGTCTTTTGTGGTTCCATACAAATTTTAGGATTATTTGCTCTAGGTCTGTTTTAATAGTGATTGCATTTAATCTGTAGTTAGCTTTGGGCAGTTGGCCATTTTAACAGTGTTCCATCAAACCATGAGCATGGAAAATCCTATTTATTTGTGTTGCCTTCAGTTTCCTTTATCAGTGTTTTATGGTTTTCACAGTATAGATTTTTCACCTCCTTGGGTACATTTATTCCTACATAGTATTTTTGATGCAGTTATAAATGAGGTTTTCTTAAAATTCTCTGAGTTCATTATTAGCATATAGAAACACAACAAATTTCTCTGCATTGATTTTGTATCCTGCCTCTTCACTGAGTTTGTTTATTCCAGTAAGTTTGGTGGAATCTTCAAGGCTTTCTATATCTATTACCATATAGTCTGCAAAGAGTGAGTTTTATTTCTTCACTAACATGAACTCTTTTTATTTGTGGTTAGGAGGGGAGCTCTTTTTTTTAATTGAAAGTGAACTCATGAATAGTCCTTTAAAAAAAGTTTAAATAACACAAAGCTTTTGAAACCTATCATGAATTGTGATGGGAACCAGAGTTCTAAATTTTAATACCTTTTTCTCTGCAGTTGATTGACTGAATTCCCTCTTCCCTTAGTTTTACTACAAGCTATCAGATTTATTTTCTGAAGGTACATTGGTGGGCATGTAATTGTAACCTTAAATCTTCTGAATGCTTACCTTGCTTGATGAATTAAGTTTTGATTTCTCATTCGTCTGTGCTTTTCAAGGCCTTCTGTTTACTGTCCCCAAAGTACTTTCTCTATTTGGATTTAGATACACCTGTTACTGTAAGTAGTGTTTGGTTGACCTGTTTGTTACTGGGTTGATCTGTTGAGAGTACAGTGAACCAGATTCATTAGTTCAGATATATTAGTAAGAAAATGGTTTTAACGGCATTTAGAAAGAAAGCCCGCAATAGTTTAAAGAGACCTGTTAAAAAAATAGTTAATAACTCTAAATTCTTAACACAGAGTGACTGTTTCAGGTTTCCTCTCTTTTCTCTTTTTCCTCCTCCTTTTTCCTTTCCCCTTCCCTTTGTTACGTTTTGTTTTAGAATTATGTTATTGGCCAAGGTGTGGGGCAGGCAGGGAGAAAGAGTGATAAATTCCATTTCCTTTCCTTATCAGTGCTTGTAATTTCATATTTGCTTAGTTAAAATATAAAGCATTACAGTTTTGTGTCTTGGATTACCTGAGTTTGAGAATATAAATAACAAAGGCTATGTTTTATATCTTAAGAGATGGTACACTAGTAGCTTCTTGGTAATTATTGGTGGTATATGATAACCCTGTTCTAAGAAATTAAATTGTACATTATATAAGACATCATATGAGACATCAGTTGTATACAAGGTAGTTATTTTGGGTCTTACCATAGTTATACATACTTATGTTTATATTTCTATATGTTGACATTCCAGTTGAACTAAGCCATCTCCAGGATTTTCCGTAGTACAGCAGTGCTTTCTCATACACATTGTTTAAGAAACCCATAGGGTAAACCACTTGCTGTAAGGTTATTTTACTTGATGGTAAGTAAGTTATTTTTTTGTATTAAATCATACATGGATATAGTATACAACACAATTTTCATAAAAATTGTAAAGTAAAATGGGATTTGAAGACAAGTTATTTTGGTTACTTTCTGAATATATGGTTTGGGGTAGGTAGAATGGGTATTTAACTTCAAGTAGTTTTTATAGGAAAGTTTGAGATATATTGGTAGTGAACAAAAAAGCACAGCTTTTGAGGCAGAATGGCATGAGTTCATTTTGCCGAGGTTCTGTCATTAATATCTGTGTATTACTTAAAGGTAATTACCTATGTCTTTTAATTTTGTTCCTTTTTCAAATAATGTTTAAGCTATCCCAGTATTTTTTTTTTACGTGTTTGTTTACTTCATTTGAACCCTCATAATGTTGGCACTTTTCTCATGGAAATACTTCAGATTTTAAAAATTGCTTATACTTCAACCTTTCTGATTTGGGACAGCAACCTTGTTTTATAATTATTTGTTAACTCTGTTGGCTTCTTAGCTGTTAGAGGCAGGACTGTTTTCTTGAGCCATGTATCTTTAGTGTTTAGCACTTTCTTTTGCCCACATTGGCTGTTGTGTAAATTTGATTTTAATTTTATTCCTTTAGTCCATATTGCTTACAGTATAATTCTAAAATAAAATTTGCCATTAGGAACCCTTAAAAAAAAAAGATTCCATAGGCTGACTTAGAAAAAATTTCAGGGCTGACTTAACCTGCTTCAGTTTGTGAGGAAATAGAAGTTCCATGAGTAAGGCTTTGTAGAGTACTTTAAGTAAGGCTTTAAGTTAGTACTATTAAGTAAGTACTTTATTAAGTAAGGCTTAAGTACTTTATAGAGTAAGACTTATTCCTCTTTTTTTCTTGTGGTGCTGAATTTTATTTTAAAATTAAGCAAGTTCATTGTAAGTTTTGAAGTTCTTCAGTTACATTTTTGTGTATTACACCTTTAGTGGTTAAAAACTTGAGAATTAAAAGCATCCTGTTTCCAATGTTGCTCTTTCTCATTAAAAGTCTTCTTGGAGTGTTAATGCAGCACATTTTACATGTAGCAATTTAAATAGTAACAATTCTCATAACATTGCTCCTCTATTTTTTATGATTTTTTTCACGTAAGTAAAGCATACAAAGGGACTGAGCAATTAAATAAGAGGTAAACTAAGGAGGATATGGGTCTAACAAAATTACAGGTTAAAGGAGGCATTAAAATGAAATTTCAAAGGTGAAAATTTCTAATAGTCTATATTTCTTGTGAAATTTATTGATGGTGTCTTGTATTTGGGAAAGTATGATTCTGAGCAGAGTTTGGTAAGTATATTAGGCAGTTTGTTTCATGATCAAAACTGTAAAACACTAGTTAAGCAACAGAATATTTTGCTATCTTTAGAGATTCTTAGCCAAGAATTTTTTCCTCTTGAATAATGATTACAGTTTCTACTATCCTTTCTTGATGACCACTCACACTAAGTGCTTGTTTAAAAACAATTATAGGCCCTACTTGAGACCTGTTGAATCAGAATTTACAATGGGACGACGTCATTGATTTTTTATTAGGGAAGCCTGGAAATTTAGCACTTAGCAGATGCCTACTATATCATAATAAATTTTTACTAATGGTATTACAACAGTGAAGCAAACAATTCAGTGGAATTTCAAAGTATAGTTTTCAAAAGTAAAAAACATGACTCATAAAAATAGAGAATGAACATGTGTCACTGCCTGATCATTTAAAAAAGATTTTCTTTGACTATAATCTGATGCTTGAAGATTATGGAGCAGTTATTTTAGTATAACATTTCTCAAGTTGACTTTTCTCATGTTTAGACAGGCTATGTTTCTTCAGGTTATATGTCCTTGGCTAGGATATTACAGAAGTAAAGTGATCTGTGCTTTTTTGCTCATTGTGTTCTATCATTTGGCACACATTTCCAGTTTTCTTTTATTACCAATGGTTCACGTTGATCTGTTGATTGAGGATTTTCCTTGCTCTTTCACTGCAAATCTGTAATAAGTATTTTTCTTTTTGGAGGTACATAGAAATTGTATGAACAGCCTTAAATTTTTCAATGTATACATTTGTATCTGGATTTTATTCAACAGGTTATATATAATACAGCTGTTTATTATTATTGAGGTGACAGTCACATTACATGAAGTTAACCATCTTAAAGTGCACAATTTGGTGGCATTTAATCATTCACAATAGTGTGAAACCACCACCTTTACCAAGTTCGAGAATGTTTTCATCACCCCAGAAGGAAAATCTGTATCCATTTAGCAGTCCTCTCCATTCCTCCTTCCCAGCAGTTCCTGGTAATCACCAGTTTGCTGCTTGTCTATGTTACCTATTGTGGATATTTTACACAATTGCAGTTGTACCATACGTAATCTTTTTGTCTGGCTACTTTTAGTTAGCATATTTTCAAGGTTAATCCTCAGTACTTCATTCCTTCTTCCATTGAGGGTATATACCATATTTTGTTTATTCATTCATCTATTGAGGAACATTTGGCTTGTCTCCACCTGTTGGCTTGTGAATAGATCAGCTTGTGAACATTGATGTATATAAGTATTTGAGTACCTATTTTAAATTACTGGGTCATATGGTATGTGTTTAGCTTTTTTTTAGATCTCTGAATAGATCTGCTGTGAACATCGGTGTATTGCTTACACCCAATTTATCTTCCCAACAACAATGTACAAGTTTCTGCACATACTGGCTAACACTTATTTATTCTATTTTTTTCTTTTTTTGGGAGGGGAAGCGGGGGAGAAATGTCTATTCAAGTAAGTCCTTTGCCTATTATTAAGCTGGTTTGTCTTGTTGAGTTGTAAGAGTTCTTTGTACATTCTCGATACTAGACCCTTAACAGATATGATTTGCAAATATTTTGTCCAATTCTGTCAGTTATTTTTTCATTTTCTAGATAATATTCTTTGCACAGAAGTATTAAATTTTCATGAAGTCCAGTTTATTTTTTCTGTTGTTACGTATGTTTTTGATGTCATGTCTACAAATGCGTTGTCAAAACCAAGGTCATGAAGCGTTATGTCTGTTTTCTTCTGTTAACATAGTTTTAGCTTTAATAATTAGGTAGTTGATCCATTTTCAGTTTGTTTTTGTATATGGTGTGAATGGGAGTCCATTCGATATCCAGTTCTCCCCGCATCCTTTGTTGAAAAGACTGTTCTTTCCCCCATTGGATGGTCCTGGAATTTTTGTCAAATATCAATTGTCCATACATGTATGACTTTATTTCTGGACTATCATTTATATTCCATTGGCTTATATATCTATCCTTATGCCATTATGACACTGTTTTGATCACTTTAGCTTCATAGTAAGTTTTGAGTCAGGGAAATGGTGAGCTCTGTAACTATTCTTTTTCAGTATTGTTTTGGATATTTGGGGCCCCTGTAGTTCCAAATGAATTTGAAAATGGCTTTCTGTTCCTTCAAAGTGAGTTATAGGAATTGTAATGGGGATTATGTTAATTTATAGATCACTTTGGGTAATACTACTATCTTAAATATTTGCCAATCCTTTGAACATGGATGTCTTTATTTTTATTAGGTGTTTAAAATTTTTTTCGTAGTTGTTATGAGCAAGTCTTAAATCTTGGTTAAATTTATTAGCTATTTTATTCTTTTGGATATGCTTTTGTGAACAGAATTGGTTTTTGCTTTAATTTCCCTTTTGGATTGTCACTGGTAATGTGTAGAAATACAGCAGAGTTTTCTGTGTTGATTTTGGATCCTGCAATGTTGCTGAATTTTTTTTTTACCTCTAATAGGTATTTTTTTATGATGGATTCTCACAATTTTCCATTTCTATGATCATGTCAATTGTGAATAAGTATGGCTTTACTTCTTTACCATTTCTGTTTGGTGCTTCTTATTTATTGTCTAATTGCTCTGGCTAGAACTTCCAATATGGTATTGAATAGAAGTGGTGAAAGCAAATATCCTTGTTTTGTTCCCCTCTGTATCAGGTTAAGGTGCTCCTCCACACCCCCCACTTGCATACTTATTTATTTAGGTATCATTGATAAACAGTCTTTATTTTTTATTAAGGTATTATTGATATACACTCTTATGAAGGTTTCACATGAAAAAACAATGTGGTTACTACATTTACCCACATTATCAAGACCCTACCCACACCCCAATGCAGTCACTGTCCTTCAGTGTAGTAAGATGCCACAGATTCACTATTTGCCTTCTCTGTGCTACACTGTCTTCCCCGTGACCCCACCACCATATGTACTGAACATAATACCCCTCAGTCGCCTTCACCCTCCCTCCCCACCTACCCTCCTACACCCTTCCCCTTTGGTAACCACTAGTCGCTTCTTGGAGTCTCTGAGTCTGCTGTTATTTTGTTCCTTCAGTTTTGCTTCATCGTTATGCCCCACAAATGAGGGAAATCATTTGGCACTTGTCTTTCTCCGCCTGGCTTGTTTCACTGAGCATAATATTCTCCAGCTCCATCCCTGTTGTTGCAAATGGTAGAATATGTTTCTTTCTTATGGCTGAATAGTATTCCATTGTGTATATGTACCACCTCTTCTTTATCCATTCATCTACTGATGGACACTTAGGTTGCTTCCGTATCTTGGATATTGTAAAAAGTGCTGTGACAGATATAGGGGTGCATATGTCTTTTTGAATCTGAGAAGTTGTATTCTTTGGGTAAATTAAAGGAGTGGGATTCCCAGGTCAAATGGTTTTTCTATTTTTAGTTATTTGAGGGACCTCCATATTGCTTACCACAATGGTTGAACTAGCTTACATTCCCACCAGCAGTGTAGGAGGGTTCCCCTTTCTCCGCATCCTCATGAGCATTTGTTGTTCATAGTGTTTTGGATGGTGGCCATCCTTACTGGTGTGAGGTGATACCTCATTGTGGTTTTAATTTGCATTTCCCTGATGATCAGTGATGTGGAGCATCTTTTCATGTGTCTGTTGGCTATCTGAATTTCTTCTTTGGAGAACTGTCTCTTCATATCCTCTGCCCATTTTTCAGTTGGGTTATTTGCTTTTTGGGTGTAGAGGCGTGTAAGTTCTTTATATATATTGGATGTTAACCCCTTGTCGGATATGTCATTTACAAATATATTCTCCCATACTGTAGGATGTCTTTTTGTTCTACTGATGGTGTCCTTTGCTGTACAGAAGCTTTTCAGCTTGATATAGTTCCACTTGTTCATTTTTGCTTTTGGTTCCCTTGCCCGGGGAGATATGTTCATGAAGAAGTCGCTCATGTTTATGTCCAAGAGATTTTTGCCTATGTTTTTTTCTAAGAGTTTTATGGTTTCATGAGTTACATTCAGGTCTTTGATCCACCTTGAGTTTACCTTTGTGCATGGGGTTAGACTGTAGTCCAGTTTCATTCTCTTAGATGTAGCTGTCCAGTTTTTCCAACACCAGCTGCTGAAGAGGCTGTCATCTCCCCATTGTATATCCAAGGCTCCTTTATCAAATATTAATTGACTGTATATGTTTGGGTTAATGTTTGGATTTTCTATTCTGTTCCACTGGTCTGTGGGTCTGTTTTTGTGTCTCTGGCTGCTTTTAATAGTCTGTCCTTATCCTTGATCTTTGCCATTTTAATTACTATATGTCTTCGTGTTGTCTTCCTTGGGTCCCTTGTGTTGGGAGATCTGTGCACCTGCATGGCCTGAGAGACTATCACCTTCTCCAGATTGGGGAACTTTTCAGCAATTACCTCCCCAAAGACACTTTCTCTTTTTCTCTCTCTTCTTCTTCTGGTACCCCTATAATGCAAATATTGTTCCGTTTGGATTGGTCACAGTTCTCTCAATATTTCATTCTTAGAGATCTTTTTTTCTTTCTGTGCCTCAGCTTCTTTGTATTCCTCTTCTCCAGTTTCTATTTCATTTATCGTCTCCTCTACCGTATCCAATCTGCTTTTAATACCCTCCATTGTGCTCTTCAACAATTGTATCTCGACTGGAGTTCATTCCTGAGTTCTCGAATATCTTTCTGTACCTTCATAAGCATGTTAATGATTGTTATTTTGAACTCCCTTTCAGGGAGAGTCATGAGGTCGATATCATTTAAATCTTTCTCAGGTGTTGTATTAATAATTTTACTCTGAACCAGGTTCCTTTGGCGTTTCATATTTGTGTATGGCACCCTCTAGTTCCCAGAAGGTCTACTCTCTGAAGCTGCTCAGACCCTGAAGCGATGTCGGGGGTCGCAGGGGAGTGGTATTGGTGCCTGGTGGGAGGAAAGAGCTGTTTCCTGCTACCTGGCTGCTATGCCTGTCTCCACTGCCTGAACCAGTGGGCCAAGCACACAGGTATAAGCCTCTATGCTTTGTGTTTGTAGTTGCTGTAGACAGATCTTCCCTCTGGCTGGCCTAACGCCAGGGTAGGGCTTGCTGGTTTGTGAACCTGGTGGGGCTGACCAGGAGAAAGGTGCAGTAGGCTGCCTGTCACGGAGAGGATTCTGGGAGCTGTGTAGGCAGCCAGGGAGCTAGAGCACCTGAAGATCGTGAAAGCTCCCAACCTGCTGGCAGTGTGCACCTGGGCAATTTTGTCTACTTGTCCTTTCTCCTGAGCAATAAGCTCTGTGCAATCCTTGCCCCTTTAGCAGCCCTCTTGCTAAGGGCTTCTTTGTTAGGAAGTCTCTCTGACTGCCCACCTTTCTTTTGTCCCAGAGAAGCCGGATATCGATCCCTGCTTTCCACAAGCGGCTGGAATCTCAGTCTCTCCAGGAATTCTGCCTGTCTTAGCTTTCCAACCCCCTAATTACGAGAGTATCATGGAAGCGCATGAAATGTAGGTTTGTGCTCCCAGAGCCGACCTCCTCCCGCTAAGGTATTCAGTAGTCCTAGGTCTCCACTCCCTCCCTTCTCCTCCTGCCTATGAGCTGGGGTGGGGGAAGGTCTTGGGTCCCGCTGGGCCACAGCTTTGGTACAGTTACCCTGTTCTGTGAGGTGTGCTCTTGTCTCCAGGTGTATGCAGTTTGGTGCAATCCTCTTTCCTGTTGCTCTTTCAGGAGTAGTTGTATCAGTTATATTTTCATATATGTGGTTTTAGGAGGAAGCCTCTGTCTCACCTCTCACGCCACCATCTATAATCCATCAGGAACAGTTTTTTACTAATTTTTTTTCTTTCCCTGTGAATGAGCTCTGCTTTGTTTTTTGTATGCTTTGTAATTTTTTGTTGAAAATTGAACATTTTGAATGTAGTTTGGAGATGCAGGGAATCAGATGTTTTCCCCTCATCTTCAGCGTTGCTTGCTATGGGTTTTAGGTGTGTTTATTTAATTACTTCTAAACTATTTTTCTAAAGTTTGTGTTCTTTGTGTTGGTTAGTCCCTTTTTTTTCTCACTTAGCTTTTGGTTACCTGGTGTGTTGTTTTTGTTGCCTTTTTGGGATAAATAATGTAAATGAAATTTAAAAACCGAATGCAGAAAAAAGTGATAAAATATAAATAAGTATCATCAGGATCAGCATATTATCTTTTCTAAGGATTACATATCCTTCATTCAGTAATGAAGCAAGGCTGCAGCCTTTAATAAATTTGCCAGAGGTTCTCTGGTTACGGAAAGTAATTTCAATGCAGTATAGTAGCGGTTTTATTTCTGCTGTCCATGATCCTGCTACTCTCAGAGGTCTTCGAACAATAGCCATCTTGACTGTGTTACAGATAGTGTTTTGTAGATGCATGCCAAAAAGGAGTAAAAATGAAGGGAAAGAAAAAACTCTCAGCCTTTGCCTGTTGAGTCTGTGTTTGGGCAGGTCTTCAAAGTTAGCCATGCTGCTGTTTATAACTGTTAGCCTTCATTTCCTCCTTTTGCTCAACCTAAAGATCAGCCAGATGTGGCAACCTGGGGTCTTCTCTGAGTATGTGTCTTGCCTGGAGAATTTGCATGGTTTTCTAAGTTGCTTCATATTAGGAAGTTCTTCGCAATGCCCTAATTTCCCAAGAAATTCTCTCAGGCTATGGGGTATGCTCTTGCTTTACTCCACTATAAATCTTTGTCCCAGGCAGGAGGTATTTGCCTTACAATGTTTTAGAGGAATGCTCTCTGCATAGGAGCCTTTCCTTTCATACTTGGCAAAACAAAAGGCAAGTGCCTCCTGTCATTCCTTGGGTAGTCCCTAGACAGGTTTACACAAACAATTCTGTGATGATAAGGTTTATTCTGTTCACTCTGGAGTTAGAGGTCAGGGTTCCACCACTGGGTCTTCAAGATGTCCACTGTGCTGTGGAGAGATGTGGGTCATGTGCAAGAAAAATGCCACAGAGCTTTCCTACTGTTTTTAAGTTCCTGTTTTCTTGATTCAGTGTTTGCTTGATTGCTCTAAACCTTTGACTTTTTCAGAGTTCTTACAAGGTTGGTTCTGACAGATTTTGCTTGGTATTTTCAGTGTTTCTGTGGAGGTAGGCTCTTTTTTTTTTTCTTCTCATTCCCCAAGACAAAAACTTGGGCCCATCTGGTAAGTACCTGGGGCCTGGAGTCCTGAATTGGGTTACTAGCCCAGGTACTGTTCTCTCTTTTATATTTATTCTTTATTTTTATTAAAGTATCATTAATATACACTCTTATGAAGGTTTCACATGGAAAACATTGTGGTTACTACATTCACCCATATTATTTCAACCCCATTGCAGTCACTGTCTGTCAGTGTAGTAAGATGGTACAGAGTCATTACTTGTCTTCTCTGTACTACACTGTCTTCCCCATGACCCCCCACCATGTGTACTAATCATAATATCCCTCAATCCCCTTCTCCTTACCTCCCTCCCCACCCCTCCCCTTTAGTAACCACTAGTCCCTTCTTGGAGTCTGAGTCTGCTGCTGTTTTGTTCCTTCAGTTTTGCTTCGTTGTTACACTTGTGGAGGTAGGCTCTTGAAGCTCTGTGTTTCATTCACCATTTGTGTTGATGTCCTTTGCATGTCTTTTCTCATTTTTAATGCTCCAATTGTCCCTGATTTGGCCGATGGAAACTCATTCAAGCTGGCTTCTGTGTCCATTTGATATTTCTCTGTCATTAATTGGACACTTTGTTTTTTGCTACAACAGAATACTTCAGGCTTATTTTGTCCCCTTATTTTCCCAGCCCTGGAGCCAACTATTCTAAAAAAAAGCCTGTTTCTTATAGTGAAGGATGGTTTTTAGAAGTCAAGACCCAGGTGTTAAGTATGCTCATTGCTTGTGGAGTGTCACTATGCTCAGGCCCTCTCAGTACAGAGAGCTGGGGGTCTGGGTATATATACACACATATAAACAAATATTTACCTTTATGGTATATATGAACATTAGTATCTTGGTGGTGGTGTTAATACATTGCCATAAATTCATCATTAACTATACTGACACAGTACAACATCACAACATCCACTTTAGTTTTCACCCTTTCCATTATTAGTTACTGCTGTCTTTGACAATAAGAAACAGCCTTTGTTATTCTCAATACGTTTGCTTATTTGATGTTCCTTTTATAGACCAAATATTCTATTGTGGTCCCTGCCAACTCCATCAATGTGGACACTCCTATCCCTGCCTAGTCTCTTGACTTCCTATTCTGATTCCTTCCCCCCATGTTGATGGTTTCCACATATTTTGTGGGCTCAACACCCCATTGCTGACTGTCCCTTTGCATGGATGCCCTTCCTCACTGCTTTGATGCTGACATCCAGTGCTGGGCCCACTCCCAGGTGTTGATACTCTTATTACTCCTTTTCAGGCTCCAACAGTCTGGATCCCTTGGCTCCTTTGCTGTGCTCCATATAGTCAGGGACTTCAGTCCTGAATTGGGAAGAGGGAGATCCACTTTTTGAATGAATCTATTAATATATTAAACTAAGCTTATACTAAAGGAGTATTCCACAGGTGTATTAGAAGAACTAAGGATGAATATGAGTGTTTTTGGTTCTTTCCTTCTTAATGAAGGAATGTTAGTTTGGCTTTAAATGTTTGAAAGAAACCTTATTCAGAGGTTGTATATGTAGATAGTTTGGCAGTAAAGGATAGTTGTCTTTTTATATCTCTAACAACTTTTCAGGTCCAAGCTTGCAAGGTAAGTAGTAATTTATCTTAATTTTAATGAGGAGAAGAAACAAGACTGATGTTAACGTGTCAAGGTCATTCAGCAAAGAATACTTTGAAGTTTTCTTTTTTTAAAAAAATTCTGTATCTGTATTTTTGCCTCTAGTTAACATGGCTTAGCTGTTGGTTGATTTTGGCTGTTTTTGATAGGCTTTGTGACTTTTAAAGCTTATTTAAGTTACTTGAATTATAAACCGATAGACAGTTCCATGCTCTTTCTCATGAAATCAAGTAAGCTTTTCATTGAAAACACTTGGCACAAATTTGATTGGTTCAGAAATACATTACAAGAACTAGGAAAAAAATCCTGTGTTTTTGTGTACTTTTTGCCAAAGTGCATTATTTTTCATTCGAAAGATATATTTTGGACTTAATATATCATTGATTATTTTGCCTGGGGGTTGGTGGGGGAGCCAGGCATGTACACTTAAAAATGTTCAGAATTTAGATAAGGGGTATCTTCAGAACCACTTTTCTCCTGGGGAATTTTTTATTATTGCTGGTTCAGACTTCAGGCATGGATGGATTCATGAACAAGTTATAAATTGGGTGACAGATGAAAAATTAGGGTTTTTATATGACAGCATTTACAAATCTTAATTAACTCTTAATCAACATTTAATGTTGACATGGGGCTATTAGACCTTATAATGGATTCTGGTAGAAGATTCCTAATAGGAATAAACTCGGTGTTAATAGGACTGTCCATTTGCATATCCCCCCACCCCCTGACTTTTGGTAGTAATCTCCTGTATGTACCAGTTATCTGTATAAAAGGAAATACATATTTAATAAGTGTATTTCTGATATAGCTATTTGTTTTAGTTTGTGTTAAAAACAAATTTCATCGAAGTAAACTTAAAGATCAAATTGGCTTTATTCAACAGTTCATGAATCAGGCCAGCACCCCATGTAGCCAAATAAAAAGGAACTCCAAAGAGCTGTACAAAACAGCTTTTATGTAGGCAGAAGTGAGCAGGGAGAAGGAAAAAGCGGATTACCTCATCCAACTTTGGGGAACAGAAGGGTCTGACCATGAAATTCCAGACTGACCTGTTGAGATTACACACCTGGGAAGGCTGACACTGCAGTTAGGTTAGGTGTTAAAGTCTTGGTTTGCTGATGAGAGAGGCTAGCGCAAGTGACTCCATTTGGGCCTGTTGTTTCTTTTTTAACATTTGTCAGAACTGCCGTAAAGTTCCACAAACAGGGTGGTTTAATGAGAAATTTATTTTTTCATTGTTCTGGAGGCTAGAGGTCTAAGATCAAGATGAGGGCAGGACTGGTCTCCTCTGAGACCGCCCCTTGGTTTGCAAATGGCCACCCTCTTGCTGTCTCTTCATGTGGTCCTTTTTCTATACTTGTACAACTCTGGTGTGTGTCAGTGTGTTCAAATTTCTTCCTTTTATAAGGAGTTGGAGAATGTAATTGGACCCACCCTAACAGCCTCACTTAAGTCAGTAATTTCTGTAAAATGTTTTATGGAATTTGTCTCAGGTTTTTCAAATTGTAGCAGGGCTTTCCCAAATTTACGGCTCACATGAGCATTTAGCATTTAATTAAACATTTTCATTACCATGGTGAGTTAACCAGTTGTATCTATTTCTCCTGTCTGGCCACACTTAACTTTTCTTTCAATAGACCAGTACAGTTTGAGATAGTAGAATGAGAATATTTCTGTAATATCTTGAGACTTCCCCCACTCCCCACCCCATCAAATTAGTATGGCTTTAAAAAGTTCTGCCATAGCATTTACATTCAAAAGAATAATTTTAAAAGAAGATTAACAATCGTATCTATCATTTTGTTTTTGAAAATTTCACTTTTGAGAGTATGCATTTGCAACAATAGAGAACATTTGTGTTTTGTAAGTTTAGATATTTTGATGTTTGGAAAATTTGGTTTCTTCATTGACTAATAGTTTGAGCTCTATGTTGAAATGAGTATAGCGCCCAGTTGGCTTTTGCCTTATTTAAAGAAACTGAATTTACTGTTTAGATTGGGCGGGCAACTTGAAACTTTAATTTGTATAATTGAGAGAGGCTCCCCCAAAGTTAAATTTAAAATGCAGAATAGCTGTAGTTCCGAAAATATTTAAGATACTCATTTATGATGATTCTAATTTAAAAAAGCCTTTTGCTTATGGAAATTTTAAGTCATATGAGTAGAGAGGAACAGTACCGGTATTTGTACACCTTCTTGTGCCAACATTTATAAACACATGAACAACCTTGTTTCATCTATACCCCTATTCAGTATTCCCTGGATTATTTAAAACAAATTCCAGATACATCAATTTAATTGTAAAGATTTGAGTGTATGTATGTCTTTTATATGTGTACCATCATTACACTAACCATTATCACATCTAAAATGATTAATTTCTTAACATCATTTAATATTCAGCTCATGTTCAAAATTAGATTGTTTCATAACTTCAGTTTATTTTTTCTTTTTTTTTTAACTTCAGTTTTTAAAAATTAAGTTGGTTTGAGTAAGGGTCTGTATATGGTCTACATGTTGTTTTTGGTTGATCTACCTATACAGAGCCATTTATTTGTTGGAAGAACCAGATATTTGACCTGTATAATATCCTGTGATCTCGATTTGATTAATCACTTCCCTTAGATGTCCTTGAACTTTTTCCTCTATGTTGAGTTCCTGCACATTGGTAGCTAGATCAAATTTCAGATTCTGTGTGGGGTGGGGGCAAGAATACATTATGTGTATTATGCTTTGTGCATCCTATTGTGTCACATCAGGAGACAATTGATGTCTTATTTTTAAAAAGTTTATTGACATGTAGTTTATTTACAATAAAATAGCCAGTTTTAAGTGTACAGTTTGATGAGCTTTGAAAAATGTGTACATTTGTAGAACCATCAAAATCAAGATTAATACTCCATTACCTTGAAAATTTCCACTTTCCTTTGCAGTCATTCTGCTTCTTCTAGACCCTTCACCCTCACTCCACTGATCTGGCTTTTGTCACTATATTTTTGCCTCTTCTGGAACTTAATTATAAATGGAATCATATAGTAGTAAGATTATTATAACTTAAAGGAGATACAGCATAAGGAGATAGTTTTGACCAGGAGCTAAGGTCTAATTCCTTCCGTTTTTATATGACAGGGACTTGCCATGAGGTGTTGAAGCCTTGTTTCATTGAGTTGGAGAGACTGGACCTAAATGGCGCAGCATGACTTTGCTCCAGCCTGGCTTAATTTTCCTACTCCACCATCATCAACGAAGGTACTCTTTCTAGCATCTCTCTCTTTTTATCTTTCTGCCTCAATTTCAGTCGTGTTGTACATAATGTAGTTAAAATGTGAAGGCTTCATATTTTTGTGGAGAAATATTTTATTACCATCTAAGTTATTTAATATTTATTGGTTTTTATGACTTAAAAAATCAGTTTTCAATATGCTATTGATAATACTACACCATTTACTTCAGAGTTGTCTTTTGTACTAATGGAAGGTCCACTCTATTTTAATTCAGACCACTAGATAAATTGAACGTTACTTTTATATCTTTTAACTTTTTTCTACACTGTTCTTTATATTGTTTACTTTCCTTTCCTATATATGTGTTTTAAAAAACCCAGGTTTTTGAAGTCTTCCCAATAAATAAGACTTTGGCACATTACTGCAATTTTAGAAGTGCTAAGAACGTTGCATCATACCAGGACTCACTAAGGAATGTTCATTTTACTTAAAATCCAAAACAGAGTAGTTTGTAAAAACTTGGCTGAACATTGAAATTGTCATCAACTTCCAAGAAGTGCCAAGAGGGATCTTGGAATTGGTTAGAATCAGTCTACCTGGCTTAATAGCTGCTTTGCACTTTGTTTTTTTCCCAGTAGGACCAAGGAATCAAGAGATGGTCCTGATCATTTGCTTGCCTATTAATCAAGCTCTACCATGATAAGACCTTTTGGGGTGTACTTTTTTGGGTATAGGCAGTTCTCATTAAAACAGTTAACTAAAAACAGGAAACAATTGTAAGATTTTGAAAGCTGTTTCCCAATAAGGACTAGTCAGATCATAGTAGTTTTGGCCCATAATATAATATATTGGAAAAACTGCATTGGAGTGATATAATTCTCCTAGATAATAATTTTAATGTTTAAAGATGGGACTTAATGAGCATACAGACTGACCTTATGCAGATGGATTCTCTGGAAGGTTAATGGACTTGTCTGTTTTCATATAATCAGTGTGAGCCTAGACTAGAATCCAGGATGCATTTCCTATTCTGCACTCTTCCCATAGGACTCATTTTGGAATTCTGTGAAATGATTAAACATTCCATTTCAATACTATAAAATGGGATTTGAAGTTGTTGGAAAATGGGCACTATGATTAAGCTACTTATCACTTAGTTACAAGACTCTGTTTGCCCCTTTCTATCTCATGTCTAGGTCTCTGGAATTTGCTTCCCCACTTTTACTCCCTCCCCAGCTGTTCTTATCTATTGTTTAAGTGGATTCATTTTTTTTTTACTCAGGCCTACTTCAGAGTCTGGATAAATGAGTTTCCTGCTTCTTCCTTTGTTTCCTTTTCCTCTCTTGTTTATTTTCTCTGAAATAAGTATAAAACTTGTTTTCATTTTTAAGTAGATAATAGAAATTAACCAGCACCTACCAGGTTAGCTACAAAGCATTAAAAAGCTTGAGAATAATTCCAGTCTTCATTGAAATATTAATGACTAAGGATGATTAAGATTGACTGTTGTTATGTGTGGTGAAATCCTTACCGCTTTCTGGAACCGGACTCTTGATCCTGGTATAGGCCTTCATAAATGATGATGATTTTGAGAATTGAGATTGCCTATTCTAAATCCTCAATTATTCTAATTTATTCTAAATCACCTCCTGGAAATGTTATCAATTAGAACTCTTAAATAGCAGTATTTGAAACTGTTTCCTTAGGCCTTCCCCAGAGTGGTTTTGACACACCCACACACACTTTTTAGTAATGACTTTTTTTCTTATACCTTCTGTCTTATTCTTAACATCTCTCAAAATGACCAGCTGTGGGGCTCATTTATTATTAACCTGTTTTTTGTTGGAGCCCTCTTAATCTCACCTGAATAAATGGAACAGACATTACTGTATTGGTTCTCTGTTTCAACCTCATGAAAGTGTATTAATTTTTGTTTGAAGGGATAATACAAGGACTTGAATTAAAGATAAAAAATGGTTTCAGAACTGCACTTTAGTAGTTTTTGAGGCATGTAGAATTTTAGCCCCATCATGTGGTGAGATTTTAAACTGCATGTGGTTGATTATGTCTGTGGCATAGCTTTGGCGTTTGAATTGGGGGCAGGGGGCGGGAACCTAGTAAGAAGTAAATTTTAACATGTTTTTGTGTGTATATATAGGTAGAATTAAAATAAAAGTCATGTACGTGTGGTGCACTAATACCTAAAACTGCAGATTGCTACTCTTCCTCATCCTTCAGCATCAGACTTACAGTTTGAAAAGTAACGTTTTTATTATTTAAGGAATACTGGACTAAAATGGTTGTAGATACTGAAAAATTCAGAAACCTTTTTAGATACCCCTTTGTTTTAGATATTTCTCCTTCCTATTCTTACACGACAAAAGGATACCTTCACCTGATCACAGGGATCAATTTTCTTTTTTTTATTATTAATTGTTTGAAATAGTAAGATCTCTGGGGTGTGGTATTAATAAAGAGTAGATGGGTGATAGGAAATTGAAAGTAGGGGCATTTTTATTCTTTCCAAACAAAAAAGTAACATTATGATAGTCTACCATAGTCACTACATTTTTACCATAGTCACTACATTTTCATGTTTGTATTCAATGTTTTGTGGTTATTTCTGTGACTCCAGTGTAGCATCAGTGCTCTGTTGAGTCTTTCATGGCAACATTTAAAAAATAATGATTAATAGTGTACCAAAAACATTCCTTCAGTAATATAACAATGATGTTAGGCCAAAAATAAGGTTAGAAAATTCAGACTAGTAGCCAAGTTCATTGAAACTTTTTGTTTACCATGTAGAGTCTTGTTAGTTACTGATTGAGATATTATGGACATAAGAGAAAATTGCTAAACTGTTTTTTAAAGGAATCAGAAGACTTAAAATATGTAAGAGAGAAAGGGATGTGTTTTTTTTTTAAATCTGGAGGAGATGGGTGTGAGTGGGACAAGCACCTTTTTACATAATTTGCCGAGATCTGTGTAACTCTCACCTTGGTCCACATTGGACACTGTCAGTAGGGGGGGTGGGGGGGGGACACAGACGGACTCTATGAGAAATGTACTCAATCAAATGGTTATTGTCTACAGATCTAGGACCATGTCATTCCAGCAAGAGAATTCAGGTGACCAAACCAGATTATTCAAGTTCCTTAGGTTCTTTTTTGGCCAAGCCACCACCGGCCTGGCCTGCAGTTGCTCTTAGGGAAAGAAAAAAAATATGTCTAGGGATGATAGACCAGAATTCTGAATTTTGTAAATGGGTCTATATAATCTCATAATTCTTAACTTCTTTCTTCTTGATTACTCTCTGCAAAGTGTCTGAGATTATCTCTTTTTGGCTATGTTTCATTCACCGACCAGACTGTCAATTATTAAGATGTGTGAAGAGATGTTTGAGTGCTTGACCAGATGCCTTGGGGTTAGAAGAGTATGGAATGTCCATTGAGTATTTGGAATATTGGTCCGTAGCAGGGTGGCCTTTTTGACAAAAGAATACTGTTGGAATGTTAATGGTCTGGAATGCCAAAAACATGACACAGGTTAATTTCAAGGGTCACGATAGTGTGACCAGAGTTAGCTCATAAGACTGCAACCTCAACACTGTAACCTGAAAAAGGTTCAACATTGACGAGACAACATTGATAGTTCTAAGAAGTGGTAAAAGGTTTGATATAGTTCCCCTTGTATAGTATGATGGCCTTCACTGCAAGACAAATGGACCAGCTGTTGGTGGGAATCACAAGTTGGCATGTGATGGTGGCTTTTGCATCTGCATCAGAAGGATTAAAGTCCCTTATTCTGTGGCCAGTCTGTAATGGATGTTTCATGTCTGGTGTGATGATGGATTTAGGTAGCATGCTACAGACTTGGTCAGCATTCTGATTTGAGTCTCGATGACATTTGCTCTTGTCCTGTGTCAGTATGAGTGACTGAGATTGTCTCACCGGTGGCTGCAGTTTCCCACAGTTTGTGATCCAAAGGGGTGTCTTTATTCTTCTACTCTGTAGATGTTCAGGTGACAGACAAGATGACTTAGGCCATTGGCAACAGCCCAAGAGTCAGGGAAGTATAAAATGGCTAGCCCTTAAGACTTATCTAAGGCAGGGGTCACAGTTTTCATTTTAGTGCATTGTTCTGACTGGCACTTACCCATTTGGTCTTCCAGAATTGCTGGGTCTGGATGACTGCTGCCACCTAGTGGACAGACACCATCATCTTTTAATTTAGTTTAACCATCATTGATCCAGACCCAGGCATTTAGGGGGGAACTTGTGTGACTTGAGATCCTTACCCTGCACCTTGTTGCATGTAGCAGGGAGGAGAATAAGGTTTATTGCAAAGGGTAATTGGCACTTCTTCATGCAAAACTGTAATGTCCTTAGGGACCAGGCCTTCTGCATCCTGGAACACACTATTTCCATTTGATCAAAAGCTCTGGTGGGCCCTTTCCTTGTTAGTCCTTGGTTTGAGTTGTTTTCATTAAGAGCTCAGCACTAGGGCAAGAGGCCACGTTCCCTTTAAAAAAGGAGTGGACTTGGTGCATGTGTCAGGGCAGATGTCACTGCTGTACTAGGAAATAGCCCCTCTGCTCCACTAGCCATAAAATCTTCAACTACATCTCTAATTTTCTTTTTTTTCCCTTCTGGGAGCCTATATGGTTTTTGCTACACCACCTGAAAGGGAACAGGAATCACCTGTCAACCTGTGACATTCCCTGAATGGGAGAATCTTGAGCATTTTCAGTATAAGCATGTAACATTAGTACCAACTGTGAAATACAGCAGTACATTGAATTGGCCTAAAGGCCCTCCCTGCAACATCACTTTAATTTCCTTTTCCTTTTGCTGAATTTTCTCTAAACTGTCAGACTGGGGCACCAGAGCACCTTTTCCCACTGTGGGGTTGCAGACTGAGGAATTTAGTACATGTACATCAGAGCTACAGTCTAAGCTTTCAGGAAATTACATTGTTTCATCAGCTGGAGATGTGGGGAAGTGCAGACCGCCTCCTTGGGAATTGCATGGGTGGCTTGTTGGCTCTTTGTTCCTCTTCCAGTTTCTCAACCTACAGTTGGTGTTGCCTCCTCTCCTGTGTCTGTACCTCCTGGCTCCAGGGAACACTTAGGCTGGGACCTTTCCTGTCCCCAAACCCTACACTGCCATGGCTTTGCCCCACGTTCCTCAGTACTTTCAGCTACCCCTATGCTTAGTACTGTCCCAGTGGGAGTGGTTAGAATGTTGACTTGGGAGCCTGTTTCCAACAGTGCTCTATAAAGTTTGTCTCCCATTCCTTAAAGGCCAACGTACTTGACTTCCTCATTACAGCGCTGAAGTCTATTTAGTGGGGGAAGGAAGGGATTAGGGAGTACAGAGGGCCCAGAAAGCTTCCATTCCAAGAAGCTAGGCTCTGCATTTACTGTTCCCAGTAGAAACAGTGGCAGCTCAACCTTAGCAAATTCACTTCTGATGTTTTTAATCTTTCCCAGACTATATCCTCATTGCTGACACTTTAAAGAGCTTTGGAGATCCATTGACTCAGCAGCCACGTCATGCTGTGTTTCACCTGGGACTTCGTCATTAAGATGAAACATCTGCTTCCTTTTCTTACTTGAGTTAAACTACTAAAGCACTACTTGGGCACTTTGATTCAATCCTACCACTGTTGGCCACTAAACAGGGAGGGACTCTTACTTCTACCCATCACTTGGATGAGAGCAATTGCTTGCCAAATCCTGGAGAGTCTTCTCTTATGCCCTAATGTGGTCCAGGAGATCCATGTTTTTCTTTTTCCAGAAAATTGTAGCTTTGTCTGCATCACATCCCTGCATCAGTCAAGACTGTTTGGATCTGTGAAGGGTTTGGGCTTTTAACCTGTTTGCAAGCTTAGCAAGCTAGCTTATTTTTGTTACGTTGATGCTAGTGGAAGACATGAGACGATAAAGGACTTCATCTTTCATGGCACAACAAGCAGCATAAGGATGAAGCTGGGGCAGTAGGGGAACCGGCACCAGGAATTCCTGCAGGGGCAACATGGAGGGCCCAATTAGATGATAGGGGTATGTGTAGAGGGTTTGCATTTTAAATGAGAAACTCTACTCTTTGTCCTGGAAGGAATTGTACAAAAGTACAGAGCATTGAAATGGTCAGAGCATTGGAAAAAAAAGTTTGGCATTCTGATTGTGATTTCATCAGATTAATATATGAACATTGGGGAAAAACAACAAACTTTATAAATATTTGTAAATTTTACAATTTTTGAGCATTTCTAATTTTTTAAAATAATTTTTATATGTTTTCTTTTGACACTGTAACAGTTACCTTAGGGAAGAGTTTGGAAATAAATCTAGAGAACTTAGAATTGTAGCTTCATTTGCTATGATTTTCTGACATTGAAGAAAAAGTCTTAAGTGATTTAAATCAAGTAGTGTAAGATACAGAATATTAATTACATTTTGTTATAAGAAAAGTATATTATATTTTGCCTTGTTTCTCTTACAGTGGCATTTTACCTTTAAAGTCTTTGGGTAAGTAGATGTAGTTGTTGATTTCTTTCGGAACTGTGCTCTTGTTTCTGTTAGGTAGAAGAAAGACCAGCAGTGGAATTCATCTTACAGTTAGCAGTTACTAAACACATTGAAAATAACAACAAAATGTTCTTCTTAACCACTTATAATTCTTGGAAACAAATTAAGCCAAGTCTTACTTAGGTTTTAAATGTATGTTTACCTGAATACTTGAATTTGTTTTCAGTCATCATTGAATTTTGAGAAGCATTCTGAAAACTTTTCATGGACAGAAAATCGTTATGATGTGAATCGTCGACGACACAACTCTTCAGATGGCTTTGATTCTGGTATTGGACGTCCTAATGGAGGTAAAATTTGCTAAGGAATAAAAGTTTAAGAATAATTTTCTTCATGTTCTTTTAAGATTGTTTTGATGGTGATTTAGTCTTGAAGCATAACCATCGTCTTTGAATTTGTAATACCATTATCAAATAAAGGTAACTTTGGAAGGAAAGAAAAGAATGGATGGCGTGCACATGGAAGAAATGGTACAGAAAACGTAAATCATCGAGGGGGATACCATGGTGGAAGTTCCCGTTCTCGTAGCAGTATTTTCCATTCTGGAAAAAACCAAGGACTACATGAAAACAACATACCTGACAATGAAATGGGGAGGAAAGAAGACAAGAGAGAACGCAAACAGTTTGAGGCTGAGGATTTTGTAAGTTTCTTGTAACTTTAATACAAATAATGTCTCTCTGCAAGTGAAATTTTAGTATCAAGGCTTTCATGAAGCAGTATCAGTGTAGCCCATTTTCTATAGAGATCATACTTGATGGGTCCAGTTAATTATTTGTAATCCTTAATTTTGTGATGCTTTTTGTTCATAAAACTTCCCTCCCTCCTCCTTATTCTTCATGTGGTCTTTTAATACTTTTGATAAATTTTATGTCATTTTGTTACTTACAGAAACTTGAATTTCCCTTAGATATAATGGCTAAGTTTACTGGCTTATTTGCAAGTGGATCATAATATTATCTCTAAAAAGTTATCAAGCTTACAGAAAGAATATTTTACCATTACATTTTACTTAGCCTGTCCCTTTTAAATAACACTTGATTGTTCATGTATGACTCTTAAGCTAATTCCAGGTTAGCTCTCTCTCTTCAGCTACATTTTCTATTCAAAAGGTTGTTCATGGTCAGGAAAGGCAAACTAATTGTTAGCTTAGGTCAGGTACAATTAAGAATGTTAACTCCACTACTAAAAACAAGTATAAAGCAATTAGAAACAAATTCTTAATTTTTTCCTGTTACTAAATCTTACGACGTGACTTACCTAACTATGCTTCTCAGTTTGTGTAAAAATTGATCCCAGTGTACAACCTTTTTGCTTTCTATTTTTTTTAATTGAAGTATAGTTGATATACAATCTTATATTGGTTTCAGGTATACAACACAGTGGTTCAACAGTTAGCCATATTATTAAATCTTCACCCCCCACACACACTAGTGCAGTTACTATCTGTCAGCATAGGAAGATGTTACAGAATTGTTGACTGTATTCTTCATGCTGTACTACCATCCCTGTGACCAGCTTATATTATGATGGAGAATTTTGTGCCCCTTTAGCCCCCTCACCCTCCTGAACCACTCCCTCATGGTAACAACTAGTTACTTCTCAGTGTCCACGAGTCTACTACTATTTTGTTTGTTTTGTTTTGTTTTTAGATTTCACCAGTGAGTGAGATAAAGTGGTATTTATCTTTCTCCACCTGGCTTATTTCACTTAGCACAATACCCTCTAGGTCCATTCATATTGTTGAAAATGGTAGGATTTCTTTTTTTTTTTAATGGCTGAATAATAGTCCATTGTGTATAGGTACCACATCTTTATCCATTCATCTATTGATGAACACTTAGGTTGCTTCCATAGCTTGGCTATTGTAAGTAATGTGGTTATAAACATAGGGGTGCATATATCATTTTGAATCAGGGATTTTGTTTTCTTCAGGTAAATTCCGAGAAGCAGGATTACTGGGTCATACGATATTTCTATTTTTAGTTTTTTGAGGAACTTCCATAACTGCTTTCCACAGTGGCTGCACCAGTTTACATTCCCACCGACAGTATAGGAGGGTTCCCTTTTCTCCACATGCCTGCCAACACTTGTTTCTTGTCTTTTGGATAGTGGCCCTTCTAACTGGTGTGAGGTGATACCTCATTGTGGTTTTGATTTGCATTTCCCTGGTGTGGTTAGTGATGTGGAGCATCCTCTCTTGTCCCGGTTGGCCACCTGTATTTTTTCTTTGGAAAAATGTCTACTCAGGTCCTTTGCCCATGTTTTAATCAGGTGATTTGGTTTTTTGGTGTTGCATTGTATGAATTCTTTATATATTTTGGATATTAACCCCTTATTGAATAAATCATTTACAAATATATTCTCCAATATTGTAGGTTCTCTTTTTGTTCTCTCGATGGTGTCCTTTGCTGGTGTATGGTTGTATTTATCTAGTACTTCCTATGATTCAGTCTTGGTAATTAATTTTTCTGTGCATATAATTCTTTATTAAACATATTTGAGTGGCTATAGGAGTTCTAGTGGTTCTTGGCTGTCATAAAATAGGTGAAGAAGATAGGCAAATGTCCCTAGTCTGACTTAATTTCTAATCTATTGCAGGCTTTCAGAAAATAAGAAAAAGTAATTTATTTTGCAGAGAATTAAGACAGGGAGTGACTGGGTGGCTACTTTGGTTTGGGATGTCAGAAGAGGTTTCTGTAGGGAAGTGACGTTTAATCTGACACCTACTTGATGAGGAGTAAGCTTTTTTAAGACTGGGAGGAAAAGGGGAAGACCTGGTGCCAAGGCTCTAAGGTTAGGAGCAAGCTTGTCATGTTTCAGGGATAAAAATTGGGCCGGTATGGGTAAAGAGTAGTATTAGACCAGGTTGTAGAGGGAAGAATGGATTTTAATTGAGTAGGACTTTTACAGGTAAAGATAAAGAATTTTAATTTAATTCCAAATGCATCAGGAAAACTCTGGAGGGAAGTTACGTGATTGGATTTTAGTTTTTTAGAAGACATTCCAGTTGTTTGGTCTTGATTGGGTTGTAACGAGAGCAGGGAGACCAGTTAGGAAGCAGTGGCATTAGTTCAGGAGAAAGTGATGGCTTGAATTGAATAGCTGTTTTGCATATGGTTTGTTGGTAGATTGGATGGCAGGTCAAAGACAAGTTTGATAGATTGAATTTAGAGCAGGGGAGTGGTGAGGGAAAGCGAAGAACAAGATTCTTAGGTCCTGTAATTGAATAACCTGGAATGGCTATGCCTTCTAGTTTGGTGGTCCATTTTTGCCACTTGCTAGTTATTATAAAATGGAATTTTTATAATGTAAACAAACCAGGAATGGTAGTAATATGCTTTCATACTGTTGTGAGAATTCAGTGAGTAATACAAGTAAAAATTACTTAAAACAGTGCCGGATGCATAGTGAATGATAAAAGTTGCTGCTGCTGTTGTTATTATACTTTTATACCTCACCTTTACTTCCAGGATGGTGGTCTCCAGCTATTACAGTCCTAGACCTGGAATGTAGGCTTATGGTGTGATTTCTAGTACTGAATTTTTTAAACAGTATGTAGAACTTTCACCAAACTCTTCTCAGTCCTATTTAGATAGTGTCAAGGAATCACACTGATTTGCATGCATACTTTTTTCGGACTTTGTAGTAATGTCCAGTAGAGTGTTATAATTCAGTTTTGTGAGTAATTAAAGTGTTTACATTAGGATTCATTCTATTCAACATATACTAAGTACTTTTTTAAAGGCAGGCTGTGATGCTAGGTAATGTGGAAAATGCCTGATACAGTTACTGGAAATACAGGATTCCAGAGAGTAAACCTAACTAAAATTAGCTTTAGAGTACACATTCAGTGCTCAACTCAAATTTTCTTTTTAATGTCCTCAGTGTCACCTGTGATTTCTTGGATTGATGAAGACAACATTCTCACCTTTGCTCTTTTTTTTTTATTCATACTTCTTCCTCAGGTAGTTAGGGTTGAGAATATTTAAAAACACTTAACCTTTCCCTCCCCTTCCCCCCCAACTAAGAGTGAGTATAGATAGTAACCATTTTAATGGTTAGCAGAACAAGCTGATGAAAGTAAGGTTTATGAATAATTAGTCTTCAATAGTTTAAGAGTTTATTATGTTTTATCAGATTTTTCATGGTGGTTTTGAGAATACTTTTTTTTTTAGTTTTTACGGTGTGAGCAGTTTGAACATCTGTTTTATTCTTTTTCCAATTTTCTTTCAGCCTTCTTTAAATCCTGAATATGAAAGAGAACCAAATCAGAATAAATCTTTAGCTGCAGGTGTATGGGGTAAGTAATTTTTTAATCTGTCTTTGAGGGGTATGTTATTTGTAGGTTTGACTTTTGTGTTTTTTTTAAATAAATAGTCTAGGATTTAAACTTCCTCTTTTAAGTATCTGTTCTAAGCTACAATGTGCTAAGCTACAAAAGAAAGGTATCACTTACCTTTAAAAAGAAGGTATTGAGGATAAGAATTTAATTTGAAATAGCTGATTTGCACGTTAGTACCATTAAATATACACAAATAAGTTTTTTTAATGACCATAAGTTAATGTAATGAATTGATGTCATTTTGAGAGCAGCCTGATAATCTAAAGAAACAAAAATATTAATTAAAATTTTTAGTTTTTCAAAGTTGAAAACTTAGTTAACTGAACAGATAAGTACTTCTAATCATAGTGTGACATAAAGTTAACCTTTTGACTTATTAAAATGGTTATACGTAGAGAGTATTAAAAATAATTGTATAAATTTGCCTGTGGAACTAGTCTGTGTTTGAAATTATTTGCCTTTTTGATTGTCAAAGTTTAATGACAGCTTTTCTGGTAATAACTCCCTTTTCTTTAAAAGTGTTGAGAGTTTAATAGTGTCTTACAGAAGATTAAACTGCACTCATATTACAAGTTAGCTTTAAAGTTTCAAGTGAAGTTTAAAATAATGGAAAAATTCAAATATGAAGATTTGATATCTGAAAAATAAATTTAATTATTTGATACCAAATTCCACTTTGGAACTTGTACACATGTTCATTTGTATTTTTCTGTTGAAGATTTCATTAGCAGCTTACCAAAACAAAAGGATTGTGGCTTATGACAGCATACTAGTCCTAACAATAAAGGCATTATTTTAAACTTTGCCACTTCCTGTGCTATTCTTTATTGTATTTATGGGGTGATACTCTGGGGACTTACTTTGTTTTCTTTTGAACTCCCGATTTATTTAAGGGCTTTTTAAGGGTGGGGGTGGGGGTGGTCAGGCACTTTTGTTAGAACCATGTGAATGGCATTGTTTTTTCTGTATTGCAAATTAGTATTTCTACCACTCTCCCCAGGCCTACACGCCCAGGCACACACATACCCAACCAAAAAAATCTCCCAAGCTCCTCTCTTAGGTATGTTTCCTTATTATTCAGTTTTTCTGGGAACAGCTGATTGCATAATATAGAACCACCTGGAAGGTGTTAACTAGAATCTCTAAGAAATTAGGAATAATTTGGATTTGATTAGAGTGAAAGTAAATAAAAAATCAAGAATGTCAGTGAGCATTTATCATATAAAACTACCTGTAGATATTATTGGTACTGATCCTTGGTTGACTTAATAATTTTAGCAATGATTTAAAGGCAAATACATCTTTGAAAATATTGAGAATAACATGTATTAATATAAAGATTTTGGTTCTACTGTTTCAGGGTTGGTCTAAGGATTTTGAGCAGTAGTTGAAAAGATGTTTAAAAGGAAGATGTACTCTTTACTGTGCCTTAGGTAAACTAAGAAGTGTCTGCATTAGAAAAAAGAAAATGGTTAATTGTGGCTTGGTTAACTGTTAAATTCCCAGTACTTCCCATAGGAATACAATGAAACTTTCATTGTATTACACTTCACTATTCATTTCTCACTTTCCCCCCTGGGTTCCCAAATACTGTTTTCCCCATTGCAATATTTAAAATAGCCATGTTCCTGAGGAAGACATGAGAGAATTTTAGGAAAGACTTCAGTAGAACTTTTCTAGTGCTACTTCCTTCCAGGTAAGTCAAAATTTAATACGGAAATGTAATATGTATTAAAAAACAAACCAGTTTGTCCCTGTAACTACTATTCTTTTATACATCAAAAATTAGAGGAGTCTAACCACAATATCCAATTAAAAAAAAACTTGAAGGAAAATAATTAAGCTCTTTAAGGTATTGAAAGTTTAATTTTACTTAGAACTTAATTACCTTTATCAGAAACACTTGATGCAGCTTTTATCTGTGACTTCTGTAGTGTTTTCATCTTAACCACGATCACTCTTGTTACATAAAGTTAATGCTTGCCAAATTAATCTATTCATGTCCTTAATAATTTAAAACTAAAGCAGGAATTAGGTACTTCAGTGTGCTGGTGAGAATTTTAAAATAATTTTAGTTGTCTGATTGACTTAATTGGGGGGAGGTTAGAAAGAGAAAAAGTGTTTATATGTTTGTATGCACTTTGAGACATAAGTAGTGACGATTTCTGTTTTCAGAAGTCCTACCGGCTATTTTTGTATGGACAAATAAGTCAGCAACATATGTATTGGCAGAACCTAACATTTAGTGTTTAAAATTTTACATAATGGAAAGTTTCAGTCATTAGTAATTAACTTAAGCACAGTCTTGTTTAACTCAGCATTTACATTTGTACCTCTTCCTTGATTACTTGATGAATTTTTCTAATTTTTGCTGACATTTGTTATACTACTTAAGGCTGTCAAGGTTCATTTAATTTTTTTAAGGTATTATTGATATACACTCTTATGAAGGTTTCACATGAAAAAGCAATGTGGTTATTACATTTACCCATATTATCAAGTCCCCAACCATATCCCAATGCAGTCACTGTCTATCAGTGTAGTAAGGTGCCACAGATTCACTATTTGCCTTCTCTGTGCTACACTGTTTTCCCCTTGATCCCCCATACCATGTATACTAAACATAATACCTCTCAATCCCTTCTCCCACCCTCCCCCCCCCGCCCTCCCACACCCCTCCCCCCCGCCCTCCCACACCCCTCCCCCCACACCCCTCCCCTTTGGTAACCACTAGTTCCTTCTTTGAGTCTCTGAGTCTGCTGCTATTTTGTTCCTTCAGTTTTGCTTTGTTGTTATACTCCACAAATTAGTGAAATCATTTGGCACTTGTCTTTCTCCGCCTGGCTTATTTCACTGAGCATAATATCCTCCAGCTCCATCTATGTTGTTGCAAACGGTAGGATTTGTTTCTTTCTTATGGCTGAATAGTATTCCATTATGTATATGTACCACCTCTTCTTTATCCATTCATCTACTGATGGACACTAAGGTTGCTTCCATATCTTGGCTATTGTAAAAAGTGCAGCAATAAACATAGGGGTGCATATGTCTTTTTGAATCTGAGAAGTTGTGTTCTTTGGGTAAACTCCAAGGAGTGGGATTCCCGGGTCAAATGGTATTCCTATTTTTAGTTTTTTGAGGAACCTCCATATTGCTTTCCACAATGGTTGAATTAGCTTACATTCACACCAGCAGTGTAGGAGGGTTCCCCTTCCTCCTCATCCTCACCAGCTTAAGCCTTTTCGATGCTGGCCATCCTTACTGGGGTGAGGTGATAACTCATTGTGGTTTTAATTTGCACTTCCCTGATGATTAGTGATGTGGAGCATCTTTTCATGTGTCTGTTGGCCATCTGAATTTCTTCTTTGGAGAACTGTCTCTTCATATCCTCTGCCCATTTT
Organism: Smutsia gigantea; assembly: GCA_032199065.1. NCBI lineage: Eukaryota > Metazoa > Chordata > Mammalia > Pholidota > Manidae > Smutsia > Smutsia gigantea. The sequence continues at coordinate 109,000 of JAVSCE010019805.1, read as the reverse complement.
TTAAATCAGGTTATTTGCTTTTTTGGTGTTGAGGCATGTAAGTTCTTTATATATTTTGGATGTTAACCCCTTGTCGGATATGTCATTTACAAATATATTCTCCCATACTGTAGGATGCCTTTTTGTTCTGTTGATGGTGTCCTTTGCCATACAGAAACTTTTTAGTTTGATGTAGTCCCATGAGTTCGTTTTTGCTGTTGTTCCCTTGCTCGAGGAGATGCATTCAGGAAGAAGTCACTCATGCTTATATTCAGGAGATTTTTGCTTGTGTTGTCTTCTAAGAGTTTTATGGTTTCATGACTTACATTCAGGTCTTGACCCATTTCGAGTTTACTTTTGTGTATGGGGTTAAACAATAATCCAGTTTCATTCTCTTGCATGTAGCTGTCCAGTTTTGCCAACACCAGCTGTTGAAGAGGCTGTCATTTCCTCATTGTATGTCCATAGCTCCTTTATCATATATTAATTGACCATATATGGTGGGTTTATATCAGGGCTCTCTAGTCTGATCCATTGGTCTATGGGCCTGTTCTTGTGCCAGTACCAAATTGTCTTGAGTACTGTGGTTCGTATTAGCCAGAAGCTTACAGATTGAGAGACATAATTGCATTAAATGAGTTATGTCATGATGAAAATCAGTGAGTTCATTTTTTTAAAAAGGAACTTTTTAAGTAGAATTAAGAGAAGGGAGTAACTTTTATTGAATTTCTTTGTAAAAGCATTCTGTTGGTAGATTCTTTATGTATTGAAATAACTCCACATTCCTTCAGTGTCTTTCTTATATGAAAACCATTGTTGATATTACAACAGGGAGAAAAAAATGGTAATGCATCACATGTTCAAGATTGAGGGGGGGAAATTAATAGGGTTTGATTACACAACCTGGAATAAGTAAATTCTATTTGGTTAGAAGTATTGTTTATTCCTCATGTTAGTTGTTTTTATTTTAGAAGTACGAATAATGTAGGGGACATTAAAGAAAAAATACCCCTGCTATTGACATAAATTTTAAGTTAGTGAAACACATTTAATTAAAATTCTCATGCTACATAAAACAAAAACAGACTTTTTTCATTAAATGAAAAAATTCAAAACCAACAAAAAAATAGCGTCAACCTATATAAATATAATTTGGTTATTTTTCTGTATTAAAATTAATGTTCACAATAGGAACTTGTTTTAATTGATGTCTTTGAGTTGGATGCTTGTATATTGTTGCTTCTTGCACGACTAAGATTCCTCTTCAGATTAGTGTGAAAACTTTATATGATTTACCCTTTACTTGGCCATAATGCTTTTAGTCAAACACTAATGTTGCCCCTTTTTGTGTGTCGCAATGATAAGGAAACTAGATTATTAACTGGCATCCATGTGATGGTGAAGGAAAGGGTGGGCCCTGATATCACTTGGTAGTGCACACAGCATCTTATTCTGACCATTCAGTATAGACTTACTAGTGTTTTTACCTGGCAATTGTAAACATTTCAGCCTGGTCTAGCAGTTCTTTATTTTCCATTTTCTCCAGTAGTACAGTGTGGTGGTTCAGTGCATTGGCCTTGGAACCACATCTTTTTTTATAATTTATTTTGGTATCAGTCTACAATTACATGTGCAATATTATGGTTATAAACTACCCCCTTCATCAGGTCCCCCCCACCAAACCCATTACAGTCACTGTCCATCAGCGTAGTGAGATGCTGTAGAATCACTCCTTGTCTTCTCTGAGTTATAAACCCTCCCTGTGACTGCCCCGTACATTATGTCTGCTAATTGTAATACCCCTTTTTCCCTCTTGTCACTCCCCAGTCCCTTTCCCCTTTGGTATCTGTTAGTCCATTCTTGGGTTCTGTGAGTCCGCTGCTGTTCTGTTCCTTCAGTTTTTTCTTTGTTCTTATACTCCACATATGAATGAAATCATTTGATACTTGTCTTTTTCCACCTGCCTAATTTCATTGAGCATAATACCCTCTAGCTCCATCCATGTTGTTGCAAATGTCTGGATTTATTTTCTTCTTATGGCTGAATAATATTCCATTGTGTATATGTACCACATCTTTATCCATTCATCTACTGATGGACACTTAGGTTGCTTCCATTTCTTGGCTATTGTAAATAGTGCTGCAATAAACATAGGGGTGCATCTGTCTTTTTCAAACAGGGCTGCTGCATTCTTAGGGTAAATTCCTAGGAGTGGGATTCCTGGGTCAAATGGTATTTCTATTTTGAGTTTTTTGAGGAACCTCCATACTGCTTTCCACAATGGTTGAACTAATTTGTATTCCCACCAGCAGTGTAGGAGGGTTCCCTTTTTTCCACATCCTCGCCAGCGTTTGTTGTTGTTTGTGTTTTGGATGTTGGCCATCCTCACTGGTGTGAGGTGATATCTCATTGTGGTTTTAATTTGCATTTCTCTGAGATTAGCGATGTGGAGCATCTTTTCACGTGCCTGTTGGCCATCTGAATTTCTTCTTTGGAGAAGTGTCTATTCATGTCCTCTGCCCATTTTTTAATTGGATTATTTGCTTTTTGTTTGTTGAGGTGCCTGAGTTCTTTATATATTTTGGATATCAACCCCTTATCGGATACGTCATTTATGAATATATTCTCCCATACTGTAGGATGTCTTTTTGTTCTACTGATGGTGTCGTTTGCTGTACAGAAGCTTTGCAGCTTGATATAGTCCCACTTGTTCCTTTTGCTTTTGTTTCCCTTGCCCGGGAAGATATGTTCAGGAAGAAGTCGCTCATGTTTATGTCCAAGAGATTTTTGCCTATGTTTTTTTCTGAGAGTTTTATGGTTTCATGACTTACATTCAGGTCTTTGATCCACCTTGAGTTTACCTTTGTGTATGGGGTTAGACAGTAGTCCTGTTTCATTCTCTTAGATGTAGCTGTCCAGTTTTTCCAACACCAGCTGCTGAAGAGGCTGTCATCTCCCCAGTGTATATCCAAGGCTCCTTTATCAAATATTAATTGACTGTATATGTTTGGGTTAATGTTTGGATTTTCTATTCTGTTCCACTGGTCTGTGGGTCTGTTTTTGTGCCAATACCAAATTGTCTTGATTACTGTAGCTTTGTAGTAGAGCTTGAAGTCAGGGAGCGTAATTCCTCCTGTTTTATTCCTCCTTCTCAGGATTGCTTTGGCTATTCGGGGTCTTTTGTGGTTCCTTATGAATTTTAGAATTATTTGTTCCAGTTCATTGAAGAAAGCTGTTGGTTGTGTGATAGGGATTGCATTGAATCTGTAGATTGCTTTAGGTAGTATAGCCATTTTGACAATATTTATTCTTCCTCGCCAAGAGCATGGGATGCATTTCTATTTCTCAGTGTCCTCTTTAATTTCTCTTAGGAGTGTCTTGTAGTTTTCAGAGTACAGGTCTTTCACTTCCTTTGTTAGGTTTATTCATAGGTATTTTATTTTTGATGCAATTGTGAATGGAATTGTTTTTCTGATTTGTTTTTCTGTTAGTTCATCATTAGTGTATAGGAAAGCAACAGATTTCTGTGTGTTAATTTTGTATCCTGCAGCTTTGCTGAGTTCAGATATTCTAGTAGTTTTGGAGTAGAGTCTTTAGGGTTTTTTATGTACAATATCATGTCATCTGCAAATAGTGACAGTTTGACTTCTTTACCAATCTGGATGTCTTGTGTTTCTTTGTTTTGTTTGATTGCCGTAGCTAGGACCTCCAGTACTATGTTGAATAACAGTGGAGAGAGTGGGCATCCCTGTCTTGTTCCCGATCTTAGATGAAAAGCTTTCAGCTTCTCGCCGTTAAGTATGATGTTAGCTGTGTGTTTGTCATATATGGCCTTTATTATGTTGAGGCACTTGCTCTCTATATCCATTTTGTTGAGAGTTTTAATCATGAATGGGTGCTGAATTTTGTCAAATGCTTTTTCACCATCTATGGAGATCATGTGGTTTTTGTTGTTCTTTTTTGTTGATGTGGTGGATGATGTTGATGGATTTTCGAATGTTGTACCATCCTTGCATCCCTGGGATGAATCCCACTTGATCATGGTGTATGATCTTCTTGATGTATTTTTGAATTCGGTATGCTAATATTTTGTTGAGTGTTTTTGCATCTACGTTCATCAGGGGTATTGGTCTGTAATTTTTTTTTTTTGGTGAGGTCTTTGGAATTAGATCTTAATCCTAACATTAGGTCTTTTACTTATGGGTTATTTTGACTTTGAGCATATTAATATCTCAGTGAATTTTCTCATCTGTGACATGAAGATCACAATAATAATGGTAATGAGAAAAACATTTTTAATATTAAATTGTCCACTGTGTAAAATCTTTGATCACATCACAAGTGTTTAATAAATGTCAGCTAGTTATGTTCAAACCCAGTAAGCGAGGGAGATTCTAGAAGATTTAAAGGTGAAAGGAATTTCAAAGTGAGAGATCAAAGAATGAAGTAATGGATGATTGAATCAGAAAATGTTTATATAGAAGCTTATATGGAGAGTGAAAGAGAGAAGAGGATAAGGAATGGAGATCTCAGCTCTGAATTATGCGTGTAGCCCAGTTACTTTGTAATATATGTGTCAGTAATTTAATATTCCAAAGAATTGAGCTGCTCCCCCTCTATCACTGACTTTGTGTTTAAGGAATATAACGAATTACTGTATTCATGGCTATTGGGAGAACATGAATAACAGGCTAATAAAGGGATATTTAAAGTCAGTTATTGTCAGACAGTTGTTTGTGAGGATCCATGGAAATAATGAAAAAATCCAAAACTTTTATTTGCCTTTACGTGTTTTGAACTTCAATTTGAATGAGAATACCTGCTTATATGAGTCTGAGGTAATAAGTACATATAACTTACAGAAAGGAAGTAACTGAGTCACTTATTTTGTAATTTGTGAAAGTGTACAGTCTTACACAAATGCGTAAATTTTCTCCTTAAAAGGCTAAACAATTTGGGTCTTTTTTATAGTTTACCAATTGACAAGTAAATGGAGAAAGTGTAGAAGGAGACTTTGGATATTGTTTGAATCTAATAGCTTCAACATTTAACTTGGAAGGTTTGTGTCAGGAGAATTTGTAGAGGTTATGTATAGGTAGAACCAATTTATAAGTAATATAAAATGGATATAAATGAATACAAGATAAGTTTTGGCTATTAGTGCTGCCGTTACCCTTTCCATTATTTGTATGTGATTTTTACCAGTAAGAATGCTATTGTGTTCTTCAATGGCGAGTTTACGTAGTATATGCAGCATAATTATACAGGACACAGGTTAGTCTTTATTGTGATTGCTTCTGTTAAAATTTTTTCTCATCTTCTGTACTTCTGCTATCATCCTGAAAGTCTCCAAAAAGTACAGCTTTAATTTAAAATATCATTGGAAGTACTAGTTATAATGGAGCTAATAGTACATGAGTTTACGGAACATTTTTTCTAGTACTTATTTTGAAGAAGACATTTCATAGTAACTCTGAGACAGGAACTGTTGTTTTCCTCTTAAGGATGAAAGATGAGTAAGGTTGGGCAAGTATTAAAATTCTATAAATCTGGTACAGAAGCATATGTTCTTTTTGGTATCATTAATCTACAGTTACATGTGCAACATTATGGTTACTAAACTCCCCACTTCATCAGGTCCCCCTCACTTACCCCATTACAGTCACTGTCCATCAGCATGGTGAGACAGAAGCATATGCTCTTAACTTCTAATGTAATGTTTGAATATGAGTACTTAGTGTGTTAGCACCGTGTCTACTTCTCTTCCCTCCCAGTCCCTATCAACTTCTTTGTAGGTACCTTTATCATCTTTCACTTTGCTACCTACTCTTCTGTGACTGATTTCTTAGGCTTCACCTTTCTTCTTTATAGCATAGTCTATCATTCTTTTTGCTTAAGGCGTCTTTGAAGAAGCAGCAAGACTATTTCTTCTAGTTGTCTAGGAATCTTTTTTTTTTAAGGTATTATTGATATACACTCTTATGAAGGTTTCACATGAAAAACCAGTGTGGTTACTACATTCACCCACATTATCAAGCCCCCACCCATACCCCAATGCAGTCACCGTCCATCGGTGTAATAAGATGCCACAGAGTCTCTGTTTGTCTTCTCTGTGCTACACTGTTTTCCCCGTGACCCCTCAATCCCCTTCTCCCTCCCTCCCTCCCCACCTGCCTTCCCACACCCCTCCCCTTTGGTAACCACTAGTCCCTTCTTGGAGTCTGTGAATCTGCTGCTATTTTATTCCTTCAATTTCTAGGATTATAATTTTAGGGAAGATGAACTTTGTAGTCAGGAACTATATTGAGGCATGAAGATCATATACCTGCTTGCTTAACCTACCCTCCTCCCCTTTTGCCTTCTAGTTTTAATCTTGATTGCTACATACAAAAATATTTCTTTCCTCCTTATACCTTCAGCTTTGCATGTGGTTTCTTTTTTTTCCTTCTGCCTAGAGTACATTGTTTAGGATTTATTTTAAGGGTTTTTTCTGGTGATTGATTTTTTGTCTGAAAAAAATTTCATTTCTGTCCTCTGCCATACATGCCATTTCCAATTCCCAGTCTACAATCTAAGATTCTACAGAGCAGATTAGTCTTCTCTTCAGGTATTAGGTTCCTTTGTGCACATTCTTAAACTGAAGTTTTTCCTGTACTTCTCTTTCCAGAAGTGTGGGTTGCAGGGACTATTCTTTCCTGATGATCCTTTTCTTGTTCTTTACTGTTGTATTTGTTTTGTTCCCTCTAGTAATTTTAACGTAGGGTTCTAGAAGGGAGAAAAGATGAACTGGTGTGTGTTTTTGGCCACTAGAAGTCTTCATCAGTCATGTTTGAACTTAGGTCATTGTGATATACTGGTACTTAATTGTGTACTGTGCCTTCTGCTTCAACACTTGCAGGATCTTGCTAACTCTGCTACCTTTTGCATTCCTAGCATCAGTCTATTTTTCAGATTCCTGAATTTCATTTAATTTGGGTTTTGAGTACCAGGCCGTCAAGATTTTTTCTTAGTAATTGCAAGAATCTTCTTTATACTATTTTGTTCATACTATCATCTGTTACCGAAAGTAATAATTGCAAAACCTGAATTTGTTTAGTACTATTTTTAGTGTTCTTCATTGACCTCTGTTTGAGATCTTATTCCTAATTATCATTTTGTTCACCTCATTGTGTAAGTTCTTTAGAAAAGCTATATAATAATGATGTAATTTCCTTGTCCTTTTGGGCATGACGGTGTCTTTCTTAGTCACCAAATCTTAGACCTTTTAAAACAGCCAAGTAGTTGGAATGTTTGCCCTAGTAGATTAACATTTGTTTAACTTTTGGGAACATGAGATTGCTTTTTTCTCATGTTGCTATAGGTCCTTGTTCTTTTATCATTCAGCATTCTAGTAAATGAAGCACCACACTAGCTTTATATTTTGAAGAGTTTGAAGCCTCATGATTTTTGAAAGTCCCTTCCTTGTTAAGTTTAGGTTTTGAGATGTCCACTAGGAAGTTTGGTTTGTTTGAAGTGGGGCATCATCATAGGCTTCTAAGAAACTCACCATCTCACAGGATCCTATCTTATTTACTACTCAGTGCTAACTTTAATTTAGATTTTCTGGGATTTCTCTCTTTAATCTTTTATTCTGAACTCTTCAACTATGAAACTGATGATTTCAGAACTTTGCTAAAGGAAAAAACATACTTTGCTGCAGTAATTGTAAACAAGCTTATCTATAACACCTATTTGATTGCATATACACTAGAAGTAGTTTTTCATATGTTGTCAACTGTAGTAGTCTTGAGAAAAGCTTTTGGTTAGCAAATGTTATTCCTAGTACTGTTTTCAGAAGCCAGGATTGAGTTGGTTGCCTTGCATCTTGCACAATACCCTTAGTGTAGTTAGATGGCCAGTAAATATTTGAATGAATTGGTATTGTGAAAACAGAATTTTTTCATTAGTTGTAACTTCAGTAGAAATCTAGAAATAGAGGTACTGTGTAAGTTCCTTGCTTACTGGTAATATCTTTATAAATGAGATAAAAAGAATGAAAAGGAACTGGAATAATTCTCTTTAAAAAAAAATGGAGAAGAGGAAAACACAGTATACTTTATATTCCAAGTCTTAAAAGCCATTAGGATGAAATTAATTTAAAAATCCTTGAGAAATATGGTAGAATGTAATTTATCTTGGTTTGGTTGTAGTTTTAACATTCTAGACCATTGTGTAACTGAATTCATTTGTATTACGTGACATTCTCCAGTTCTTTCAATGATCTGTTTGATTATGTTTTAGCTTTATTTCTCAAGCAGGAATATATATAGCTCATATTTATTTAGCTTAATTATTTTGCCCAGAAAGCAGCTCTTATTTTTAAAATATAATCAAAGTCAAAGTTTGGAATATGCAATTCCTTTGGTGATTAATTTTGTGCTAAAATATAAACTGTATATAACTCTTGCTCGTGCTTTATTTATGCAGAATATCCTCCGAATCCTAAATCTAGAGCTCCAAGAATGCTGGTTATTAAGAAAGGTAATACAAAAGACTTACAGCTATCTGGATTCCCAGTAGCGGGAAATCTTCAGTCACAGCCAGTTAAGAATGGGACTGGTCCAAGTGTTTATAAAGGCCTGGTCCCTAAACCTGCTGCTCCACCTACAAAAGTAAGTTCTAAATCGCTAAAAATGCAACTTTTTAAGTTGATGCCAATTGAATAACTTTGGGAAAGAATGTTGAAAGATTTTATACCAAAGTGTGGGGATACTGGTGGGGTGCTGACTTTTAAGTGAAAAGGGTTGGCCCACTGTGTATTATTTTAAATACTTTAAAGTAGTGTGTGTGTTTGTCCATGAATGTTTTTTGTTATTTTAGTAGTAAATGAAATCTCTAAAATTTTTGTTTTGTTACATCTGTATTTGCTTAATAGTAATTCATAATGTTGCCTTGGCGTTCAGTTTTAGGTTTTTGAAACTCCCGTTTGTGTTTCCTTGGTATTCAGCAAAAGAAACCTCTAACTATAAGTTTGTAAAGTTTAGGAAAAATAGCAATGTAGTCAGATGGTTTTATCTGAATATCAAGCTTTGATTTAATTTGTAGAAAAGCTGGAAGAGAACCATATAGGAATGAGTAAGATGTAATATTAAAAAAATTTGTTTTTATGAGCCACATGTAGTCATCTTTATTTTATAGTGTTACTTTGTTTTTCTCTTCTATACAAATCTGTTTCTGATACACTAACATTTGTGTGTTTTTCTTTAGCCTACACAATGGAAAAGCCAAACTAAAGAAAATAAAGTAGGGACTTCTTTCCCTCATGAGTCTACATACGGTGTTGGCAACTTTAATACTTTTAAATCAGCTGCCAAGAATTTTAGTCCATCAGCAACTTCAGTGAAAGAGGTATTTTACTAAAATTATTCCTGAGGAATGCAACATATCTTAGCATAATTTGATTGGCAGTGAACAAAAGGCATAGATTCATTAAATTAATGCATTAAAATGAGATATTTTAGTACTTTGAGAAAACTTGATTCAGATAAATCTATCTTGTTTGCTAGCCACTTTTGCACTTTAGGAATAGTTTTTTAAAAATGAGTGAAAAATTCCAAATATCTTAAAATGTAGAGAAAATAATATAGTGAAACACCACCCATATACCCATCAACCAGAAATAATATTTTTTAAGAATTAGGAAAATTGCAATTTTTGATATTTGTGGTAGTTATGCTATGCTGTAGGATTGAACTTTGACTAAAAACGAGCATTTGTATTCTTTGAGTACCTGTTAGTGCAAGTATTTTTTTCTCATTTGAGCCAAGTTTCTGAAACTTGCAGACCGGAGAGTTCCCTGACCAATTCAAGGTCAAATGACACTTGTGACTGTGTTGTTAAACGTGAAATTGCTCTAGGTACTATATTGGAGCGTTATAGTTCCTCATATACTAGTTCTCAGTCATAGAATGTTGAGCTGTGGTGGAAAGACCAGGATTCTCAGCTGATTAATTGTGGCTCAGAGTCATTATTGTCTAAAGATATTATTGCCAACAGTTAAGTTAAACATTATGGCTTATTTTAGTGGCTAAGAAAATTTCTGTGACACAGAGTTCTAATATCCTCTTGTATTCCACTGTCAAAACACCCAAAAAGAAAAGTGGGGGGGGCTCCAGTACATGTCCCTGCCCTCCCACAGCTATTTTTCCTGGTGAATCTTACCTGATAAATCCTGTATGTGCTTGCATATAAATAATTATATAACAGATTTTATTTGGAGCTGTTATCAGAAACCTAGAGCTCTGTGGAACATGGTTTAAAAAACTCCTCTAGGTATTATAGAAATGTTTGAATAGTTTCAGGATCCATGTTATAAGATAGTATTTTTAACTCCTACTAATTTAGAATCATAGTTCATAGTATTACCAGACCTTACTTCTTTTTTTTTTTATAGTTTATTTTGGTATCATTAATCTACAATTACATGTGCAATATTATGGTGATTAAAGTACCCCCTTCATCAGGTCCCCCCCCCACCAACCCCATTACAGTCACTGTCCATCAGTGTAGTGAGATGCTATAGAGTCACTACTTGTTTTCTCTGAGTTGTACAGCCCTCCCCGTGCCCCCCCAACACTATAATCTGCTAATTGTAATGCCCCTTTTTCCCCCATGTCCCTCCCTTCCCACCCATCCTACCCAGTCCCTTTCCCTTTGGTAACTATTAGTCCGTTCTTGGGTTCTGTGAGTCTGTTGCTGTTTTGTTCCTTCAGTTTTTTCTTTGTTCTTATACTCCACATATGAGTGAAATCATTTGGTACTTGTCTTTTTTGGCTTGGCTTATTTCACTGAGCATAATACTTTCTAGCTCCATCCATGTTGTTACAAATGGCAGGATCTGTTTTCTTCTTATGGCTGTATAATATTCCATTGTGTATATGTACCATATCTTCTTTATCCATTCATCTACTGATGGACACTTAGCAGACCTTACTTCTTTTATGAGAAGAAAATTCTTTCATTTACTCAGTCGTTCAATGGGTTAAAGCAGACTGTTAGAGTAATATGGATAGAAGGAAATAGACTTTGAAATAGACTTAAAATCAATTTTGTATTGTAAATGCAGGTGAAATAGGAAGTTGTGGAGTTGTGAACTTTATATTGACATTAGTTCTGTGTTTACATGTTTACCAATACTCTGAATTTTTTCTTAGTGTAATCGCTCAAATTCCTCTTCACCTGTTGACAAACTTAATCAGCAGCCTCGCCTAACCAAACTGACACGTATGCGCACTGATAAGAAGAGTGAATTTTTGAAAGCATTGAAAAGGGACAGAGTAGAAGAAGAACATGAAGATGAAAGCCATGCTGGCTCAGAGAAGGTAATTGAACTTGGAATAACTCTTGGTTGGACGTTAACATGTTATTGAAATATTTGAGGAAATACTGTTTAGGACCTTTTAATAAACTATAATCAAATTTTCATCTCCTGAAAGGCTACTATTTGCACTAATAACACGACTTTTTTTTCTTTTAATTTTTTTCTATTAAGGTATTATTGATATACACTCTTATGAAGGTTTCACATGGAAAAACAATGTGGTTACCACATTTACCCATATTATCAAGTCCCCACTCATACCCCAATTCAGTCACTGGTCACTGTCTATCAGTGTAATAAGATGACAGATTCACTGCTTGCCTTCTCTGCTACACTGTTTTCTCCCACCCTTCCCACTCACCCTCCCACACCCCTCCCCTTTGGTAACCATTAGTTCCTTCTTGGAGTCTCTGAGTCTGCTACTATTTTGTTCCTTCAGTTTTGCTTCGTTGTTACACTCCACAAATGAGGGAAATCATTTGGCACTTGTCTTTCTCCGCCTGGCTTATTTCACTGAGCATAATACCCTCCAGCTCCATCCATGTTGTTGCAAATGGCAGGATTTGTTTCCTTCTTATGACTGAATAGTATTCCATTGTGTATATGTACCACCTCTTCTTTATCCTTTTATCTACTGATGGACACTAAGGTTGCTTCCATATCTTGGCTATTGTAAAAAGTGCTGCAATAAACATAGGGGTGCATATGTCTTTTTGAATCTGAGAAGTTGTATTCTTTGGGTAAATTCCAAGGAGTGGGATTCCCGGGTCAAATGGTATTTGTATTTTTAGTTTTTTGAGGAACCTCCATATTGCTTTCCACAGTGGTTGAACTAGTTTACATTCCCACCAGCAGTGTAGGAGGGTCCCCTTTCTCCGCATCCTCACCAGCATTTGTTGTTCTTAGTGTTTTGGATGGTGGCCATCCTTACTGGTGTGAGGTGATACCTCATTGTGGTTTTAATTTGTACTTCCCTGACGATTAGTGATGTGGAGCATCTTTTCATGTGTCTGTTGGCCATCTGAATTTCTTCTTTGGAGAACTGTCTCTTCATATCCTCTGCCCATTTTTCAGTTGGGTTATTTGCTTTTTGGGTGTAGAGGCGTGTAAGTTCTTTATATATATTGGATGTTAACCCCTTGTCGGATATGTCATTTACAAATATATTCTCCCATACTGTAGGATGCCTTTTTGTTCTGTTGATGGTGTCCTTTGCCATACAGAAACTTTTTAGTTTGATGTAGTCCCATGAGTTCATTTTTGTTTTTGTTTCTCTTGCTCGAGGAGATGCGTTCAGGAAGAAGTCGCTCATGCTTATTATATTCAGGAGATTTTTGCCTATGTTTTAACATGACTTTTTTTTAAAGTAGATTTTCCTTATTGTATAGTTCTGTGTAAAAAAAAAAATCCTGTTCATGTTTTCTTGTTTTCCCCATTTTGCCTACCATCATTCATCCTTTTGGTTTTTTGCCTTTTTTGAAAATATGATTACATAGAGTCAGAAAGCTGTGGTCAATCCTTCACAGCCTAGTTTTACATCTTACGAGAATATGTACTAGATTTATGTATTATCAGTAGAAATCTAACCAGGATCTATTACATTTCTTAACAAGTATATTCTCTAACTCATTCTTTTTTTAACCCCTAAAACTCAGGATGATGACTCATTTAATTTGCATAACAGCAATAGTACTCACCAAGAAAGGGATATAAACCGAAACTTTGATGAGAACGAAATTCCACAAGAGAATGGTAATGCTTCAGTGATTTCCCAACAGATTATTCGGTCTTCAACCTTGCCACAAACTGATGTTCTTTCAAGTTCACTTGAGGCAGAACACAGGTTAGTATTTATTTGCTCTGCATTTTCTACATCCAGAATTTTGACATTATTATAGAAATGTTGTAATATATTTTCAAATTTAATATTGAGATAAGTTATATAACATAAATTTCACCTGTTCTTAAGTGTACAGTTCAGTGATTTTTCGTATATTCAAAGTTGTGCAGCTGTCACCATAGTCTAATTTGAGAACTTTGCCATCACCCCAAAAAGAAAACCTGTCTCATACACAGTTATTCCTCATTTTTACTCTCTCCTGGATGACCACCAAGCTACTTTCTGAATCTATAGATTTGCCTTTTATGGATATTAGTGGAGTCATACATTGGTCTTTTATGTCTGTCTTCTTTCACCTGATACATAATACTTCCAAGGTTCATGTTGTAAGATGTGTCACTGCCTTGTTCTGTTTAATTGCCAAATAGTACACTATATGGCTCTAACACATTTTATTCATCAGTTGATGGATATTGGGTTATTTGTACATTCTGAGTATCTGGATACCACTGTGATACTCTGAATGTTCACATGCAAGTTTTGATATGGACATGTTTAATTTTGGGGGTGTATACTAGGACTGAAATTGCTGGGACATACGGTGAACATTTTGAGAAACTGCCAAACTGTTTTCCAAAATGACTGTGCCATTTTACATCCTTACCAGTATTATATGAAGGTTCCAGTTTCTTTATATTCTCATCAACAGTTGTTACCATCTGGCTTTTTTTATTACGGCCGTTCTAATGGCTATGAAGTGGTATCTTTTTGTGGTTGCTAATAAGCATTTCTCTACTGCCCACTGTGTAGGACATCTTTTCAAATAGTACTTCTTAGCAACTTGTATACCTTCTTTCAAGAAATATCTGTTGAAATTCTTTGATCATTTTTGTGTTATTTGTCTCACTGAGTTGTTGAGTTCATTATACATTTCACATATGTTCCATATGTACTATTTTCACATGTTTTTTCCATCTTCTGAAATGCAAAAACTTCTAATTTGGTAAGTCATTTTGTCAGTTTTTCCCTTTTATTGCTTGGGCATCTTTGTGTATGTTGTGAGAGTAGGGGTCCAGATTCATCCTTTTCCATATTGACATCCAATTGCCCCCAACTGTGATTTATTTATATTTTTACATTACAGGACAATTTTTTTAAATTGACATATCATTGATACACACAATTGTGTATATTGGTTTCATATACACAACAAAGTGGTTCAACAGTTATCCATACTATTAAATCCTCACTTTCTCTAGTGCAGTTACTGTCTAACATAGGAAGATGTTACAGAATTTTTGACTGTATTCTCCATGATGTACTACTATCACCATGATCATCTTATATTATGATTGAGAATTTTTGTGCCCCTTTATCCCCCTCACACTCCCCACTCACTCCCCACCCACTCCAACCCCTTCCCCATGGTAACCACTAGTCATTTCTCAGTGTCTATGAGTCTACTGCCGTTCTGTTCATTCTATTTTGCTTTGTTTTTATATTCCACAAATAAGTGAAATCACTTAACAGTATTTGTCTTTCTCTACCTGGCTTATTTCACTAAGTATAATAACCTGTAGGTCCATCCATGTTGTTGCAAATGGCAGGCTTTCTTTCCTTTTTAAGGCTGAATAGTATTCCATTGTGCATATGTACCACATCTCTATCCATTCATCTCTTGATGAACACTTTCATCATATGGTATTTCTATTTTTACTTTTTTGAGGAACTTCCATAACTGCTTTCCACAGTGGCTGCACCTGTTTACATTCACACAAACAGTGCAGGAGGGTTCCCTTTCTCCACATCCTTGCCAACATTTGTTATTTCTTGTCTTTAAGATAGTGGTCACTCTGGCTGGTGTGAGATGATATCTCATTGTGGTTTTGATTTGCATTTCCATGATGATTAGCCATGTGGAGCATCTTTCCATGTGCCTGTTGGCCATCCGTATTTCTTCTTTGGAGAAATGTCTGTTCAGGTCCCCTACCCATTTTTTGATTGGGTTATTTGTTTTTTTGGTGTTGAGGCATTGAGTTCTTTATATTTAGGATGTTAACCTGTTAATTGGATGAATTGTTCATGAATATATTGTCGCATACTGTAAGTTGTCTTTTAGTTCTGCTGATCATGTCCTTTGCTGTATAGAAAGTAGCTTTTAGTTTGATGGAGTCCCACTTTTTCATTATTGATCTTGTTTCCCTTGCCTGAGGAGATGTGTCCAGGAAAAAAATGTTAATATATAGGAATGCAACAGGTTTCTGTGTATTAATTTTGTATCCTGCAACTTTGCTGAATCCAGTCATTAGTTCTAATAGTTTGTTGGTGGAGTCTTCAGGGTTTTCTCTATATAACAACGTAATATCTGCAAATAGTGAGTTTTACTTCTTCCTTAACAATTTGGATGCCTTTTATCTCTTTGTGTTGTCTGATTGCCATGACTCGGACCTCTAGTACTGTGTTGAATATAAGTGGTGAGAGTGGATGTCCTTGTTTGTTCCTCATCTAAGAGGAAAAGCTTTCAGCTTTTCACCGAATATGATATTAAGTGTCAGTTTATTGTATGTAGCCTTTATTATATGTTGAGGTTGTACCCTCTGTACCCATTTTATTGAGAGATTTTATCATGAATGGATGTTGAATTGTGTCAAATGGCACTTTCAGCATATATTGAGATGATTATGTGGTTTTTATCCTTTTTGTTAATGTGGTGTATGATATTGATTGATTTACAAATATTATACCATACTTGCATCCCTGGAATAAATTCCGCTTGGTTGTGATGGATAGTCCTTTTGATGTATTTTTTTAATTCAGTTTGAGGATTTTTGCATCTATGTTCATTAGGGATATTGGTCTGTAGTTTTTCTTGTTTTGTGGTGTCTTTGTCTGGTTTTGGTATTAGAGTGATGCTGATCTCATAGAATGAGTTTGGAAGTAGTACCTGTTCTTCTATTTTTTGGACTACTTTAAGAAGGATGGGTATTAGCTCTTTGAATATTTGGTAGAATTCAGCTGTGAAGGTATTTGGTTCTGGACTTTTGTTTGTTGGGAGTATTTTTGATGACCAGTTTATTTTCATTGCAGGTAATTGGTCTGCTCAGATTTTCTGTTTCTTTCTGGGTCAGTCTTGGAAGATTGTATTTTGTATTGGTTGTCCTGTTTATTGGCATTTATTTTTCCGTAGTCTCTGATAATTCTTTGTATTTCTGTGGTAGCCATTGTGGCTATTCCTTCGTTTCTTATTTTGTTCATGTGTGTATTCTCTTTTTTTCTTGGTTAAGTCTGGTTAGGGATTTATCTCTTGTTTATTTTCTCAAAGAACCAGTTCTTGGTTTCATTGATTTTTTTTTTCCTTTTGCTTTATTCTTCACTATTTTACTTATTTCTGCTCTGATCTGTATTATGTTCCTCCTTCTGACTTTGGGTTTCATTTGTTCTTATTTTTCTAGTTTCTTTAATTGTGATTTTAGACTACTTGGGATTGTTCTTGTTTCTTGAGGTAAGCCTGTGTTGCCATGTACTTTCCTTTTAGAACTACCTTTCCTGCGTCCCACAGATATGTAGGCTGTTGTGTTTTTGTTTTCATTTGTCTCCATGTATTGCTTGATTTGTTTTAATTTGTTCATTGATCCTTTGATTATTTAGAAGTATGTTGTTCAGTCTCCTTGTATTTATAGGCTTTTTTATTTTCTTTTGTGTAATTTAGTTCTGGTTTCATACCATTGTGGTCTGAGAAGTTGCTGGATTCAATTTCAGTCTTTTTAAATTTACTGATGCTCTTTTTTGTGGCCTAGTATGTGATTTATTCTGGAGAATGTTCTGTGTACACTTGAGAAAAACGTGTATCCTACTGCTTTTGAGTGGAGTGTTCTGTAGATGTCTGTTAAGTCCATCTGATCTGATGTGTTGTTCAGTGCCTCTGTTTCCTTATATATTTTTCTGTCTGGTTGATCTATTGATGTGAGTGGTGTGTTAAAGTCCCCTACAGCAAATACGTTGTAATCTATTTCTCCTTTAATTCTCTTAGTATTCATTTTACATATTTAGGTGCTCATATGTTGGGTGCATAGATACTTATAATGGTTGTATCCTCTTGTTGAACTGACCCCTTTATCATTATGTAATGTCTTTGCCTGTTGTTACTTTCTTTTTTTTTTGAAATCTATTTTGTCTGATACAAGTACTGCTACTACTACTCCTTTCTCCCTAATGTTTGTATGAAATACGTTCTTCCATCCCTTTGCTTTTAGTCCGTGTATGTCTTTGGGTCCGAAATGAGTCTCCTGCAGGCAGCATATAGATTGGTCTTGTTTCTTTATCCATTCTGCCACTCTGTGTCTTTTGGTTGGTGTACTTAATCCATTTACACTTAAGGTAATTATTGTTGGATGTGTACTTATTGCCATTTTATTGTTTTCTGTTTGTTTTTCCTCTGTTCCCTTCTTCCTCTCTTAAACTCTTATTTGATAGTTTCCTTTTGTGTCATTGGATTTCTCTTTCTTAATATTTTGTTTATCTATTATAGGCTTTCAGTTTGTAGTTAGCAAAGGTTCAAGGATAGTTCCTGACTATATAACAGTCTATATTAAGTTGCTGGTTACTCTGTTTCAAACACAATCTAAAAGTACTTTTTTCCTCCTCCTTCTCCTCCACACTTTATGTATTAGATTTCATAATCTGCACTTTTTTTGTATCCCATTATTGATCTTCTGTATAGTTAGTTTTGCTACTTTGTTTTAATTTTGTACTTGCATTCTAATTATGTCTTGGTGTTGTCTTCCTGGGGTTCCTTTTGTTAGGAGCTCTCTGATTCCATGACTTTGAGTGTCTTTCCTTAGATTGGGGAAGTTGTCAATTATTTCCTAAAAGAGACTTTCTATCCCTTTGTCTCTCTCTTCTCCTTCTGGTACCCCTGTTATGCAAATATTGTTTTGTTTGGATTGGTCACACAGCTTTCATTCTTTCATTCCTAGAGATCCTTTTTTCTCTCTCTGTTCCTCAGCTTTGTGTTTCTCTCCTCTCAGTTCCATTTCATTGTCTCTCTACTTTCAGCAATCTATTACTCATTACCTCCATTGTATATTTGATTTCAATTACTCTATTATTCAGCTCTTAGGGGCATTTTAAGCTCTTGTATCTCTTTGTTGAAGTGCTCCCTGAGATCCTTAATACTTTTCCACAGATTATTAAGCATATTTATGACTTACTTGAAAATCTTTATCAAGAAAATTGGTAATCTTCATTTCATTTAGCCCTCTTTCTGGTGTCTTATCCTGTAGTTTTGTTATAGCATATTCCTCTGCCTCCTCATTTTGTCAGGGTTTCTGTGTTTCTTCCTTTGTATTATAAGGATCTGCTATGCTTCTTGGTCTAGAAAATAATGGCTTTATGAAGAAGGTGTCCTGTGGTGCCCAGAAGCTCAAAATTCTTTACTCTTCAGTGTCTGGTTCACCTTTGTGGTAGAGACCCAGTTGCTGTCCATGGGCAGTGGGCAGGGCCCTCTTTCTGTCTGTCTGCTGCTAGTTGTCTCAGTCTGCTGCAGTGCATTTACCTCACCCAACCCTTTGTGATCAGAGCGGTGGCTTCTGGGATTGTTTTGGGAGGGGTGCCCTCTTCCTGTTCTAAAGCAATGGCAGGACTGCAGGGCTAATGTGTGGGTGGGTGGGTGGTTGTGCTGCTCTGGGTTAGGGAGTGTTGTGACAGCAATTTGCAGGAGCACTCCCTGGTGGGAGTGTGGCTCACAGCACTGGGTTTGGCTGGGCAGAGATAGCTGGGAGAGCATCTCTGTGTCTCCCAGACAACAAAATCTGACACTTCTTGACTGACTGGGCTGGTTGGTGCTAGGTGGTATGTAGGGAAGCACCGCAGGGCTGAGCTGCTAGCAAGGGGATGGAGCGTCTGGGGCTTCTTGAGTGCCTGAACTGTTGGGCCAAGAAAGGGCTCAGGGTGTATTGTCCACCTCCTGTTTCTCCTGTGGAGAAAGCTCCATCTAAACCTAACCCCTTTGGAACCCATCCCACTTCTGACAAGTCCCTCAGACGGCCACTTGAGTTTTAATCTCAGTGGGACTGGCAGAGTGTTCCTGTCCTGAACAAGCAGCTGGAGTCGCAGCCTCCCAGTGTGTTTTGACTTTCCCTGGTGTCCAGCCCTGCTAATCACCAGAACCCCATGCAGTGTGAACTCTTGTTCTCAGAGCAGATCTCCAGGACCAGATGTGCAGACTTCCTGGATGCGTATCCCCTCCCCTCAGTTCCTCTTCCTCCTGCCTGTGGGCTGAGATGGGGGAAGAGCTTGGGTCCTGCTGGATGGTGGCTTTGCCACTTTTTGTGTGGTCTTCTCTTTGTCATCAGGTATAGGTGGTCTGTTCTACAGTCTTCAGGTCATTTTCAGTTTTAGTTGTATTTGCAACAGTTGCTTCCTTGTTGTGTGTATGCGAGAAGGTTTCTGCCTTCCTGTCCTACTTTGCCATCTTCTTTCTGATGTGATTTATTTTTTATTATAAACTTTGAAGCACACTGTCTGCTTTTATAATTATAGTTTTTTTTAATTGAGGTATTATTGATACACACTCTTATGATGGTTACACATGAAAAAACAATATGGTTACTACATTTACCATATTATCAAGTCCCTACCCATACCCCAATGCAGTCACTATCCATCAGTGTAGTAAGATGCCACTGATTCACTATTTGCCTTCTATGTGCTACACTGTTTTCCCCGTGATCCCCCACACCATGTGTACTAAACGTAATACCCCCTCAATCTCCTTCATCCACCCGCCCTCCCATGCCCCTCCCCTTTGGTAACCACTAGTTCCTTCTTTGAGTCTCTGAGTCTGCTGCTATTTTGTTCCTTCAGTTTTGCTTCATTGTTATACTCCACAGATGAGGGAAATCATTTGCCACTTGTCTTTGTCCGCCTCGCATATTTCACTGAGCATAATATCCCTCCAGCTCCATCCATGTTGTTGCAAATGGTAGGATTTGTTTCTTTCTATGGCTGAATAGTATTCCATTATGTATATGTACCCCATCTTCTATATCTGTTATCTATTGATGAACACTTAGGTTGTGTCCATATCTTGGCTATTGTAAAAAGTGCTACAATAAACACAGGGGTGCATATGACTTTGAATCTGAGAAGTTGTATTCTTTGGGTAAATTTCAACGTGAGGGATTCCCAGGTCAAATGGTATTTCTATTTTTAGTTTTTTGAGGAACCTCCATATTGCTTTCCACAGTGGTTGAAGTAGCTTATATTCTCACCATCAGTTTAGGAGGCTTCCCCTTTCTCTGCATCCTCGTCATCATTTTTTGCTCTTAGTCTTTTGGATGCTGGCCATCCTTACTGGTGTGAGGTGGTATCTCATTGTGGTTTTAATTTACATTTCCCTGATGATTAGTGATTTGGAGCATCTTTTCATGTGTCTGTTGGCCATCTGAATTTCTTCTTTGGAACTGTCTCTTCATATCCTCTGCCCATTTTTTAATTGGGTTATTTGCTTTTTGGGTGTAGAGGCGTGTAAGTTCTTTATATATATTGGATGTTAACCCCTTGTTGGATATGTCATTTACAAATATATTCTCCCATACTGTAGGATGCCTTTTTATTTTGTTGATGGTATCCTTTGCCATACAGAAACTTTTTAGTTTGATGTAGTCCCATGAGTTCATTTTTGCTTTTGTTTCTCTTGCTCGAGGAGATGCGTTCAGGAAGAAGGTGCTCATGCTTATATTCAGAAGATTTTTACCTACATTCTCTTCTAAGAGTTTTATGGTTTCATGACTTACATTCAGGTCCTTGATCCATTTTGAGTTTACTTCTGTGTATGGGGCTAAACAATAATCCGCTTTCATTTTCTTGTATGTAGCTGTCCAGTTTTGCCAACAACAGCTGTGGAAGAGGCTGCCATTTCCCCATTGTATGTCCATGGCTCCTTTATCATATATTAATTGACCATATATGATTGGGTTTATATCAGGGCTCTCTAGTCTGTTACATTGGTGTCTGGGTCTGTTCTTGTGCCAGTACCAAATTGTTATGAGTACTGTGGCTTTGTAGTAGAGCTTGAAGTTGGGGAGCATAATCTGCCCACCTTTATTCTTCTTTCTCAGGATTGCTTTGGCTATTCGGGGTCTTTTGTGGTTCCATATGAATTTTAGAATGATTTTCTCTAGTTCGTTGAAAAATGCTGTTGGTATTTTGATAGGAATTGCATTGAATCTGTAGATTGCTTTAGGCAGGATGGCCATTTTGACAGTATTAATTCTTCCTGTCCATGAGCACGGATGTGTTTCCATTTATTGGTATCTTCTTTAATTTCTCTCATGAGTGTCTTGTAGTTTTCAGGGTATAGGTCTTTCACTTCCTTGGTTAGGTTTATTCCTAGGTATTTTATTCTTTTTGATGCAGCTGTGAATGGAATTGTTTTCCTGATTTCTCTTTCTGCTAGTTCATTGTTAGTGTATAGGAATGCCACAGATTTCTGCGTATTAATTTTGTATCCCGCAACTTTGCTGAATTCAGATAGTAGATCTAGTAGTTTTGGAGTGGATTCTTTAGGGTTTTCTATGTACAATATAATGTCATGTGCAAACAGGGATAGTTTAACTTCTTCCCTGCCAATCTGGATGCCTTTTATTTCTTTGTGTTGTCTGGTTGCCGTTGCTAGGACCTCCAGTACAATGTTGAATAGAAGTGGGGAGAGTGGGCATCCTTGTCTTGTTCTCGATCTTAAAGGAAAAGCTTTCAGCTTCTCGCTGTTAAGTATAATGTTGGCTGTGGGTTTGTCATATATGGCCTTTATGTTGAGGTACTTGCCCTCTATCCCCATTTTGTTGAGAGTTTTTATCATGAATGGATGTTGAATTTTGTAAAATGATTTTTCAGCATCTATGGAGATAATCATGTGTTTTTTGTCCATTTTGTTGATGTGGTGGATGATGTTGATGGATTTTCAAATTTTGTACCATCCTTGCATCCCTGGAATAAATCCTACTTGATCATGATGGATGCTCCTTTTGATGTATTTTTGAATTCGGTTTGCTAATATGTTGTTGAGTATTTTTGCATCTATGTTCATCAGGGATATTGATCTGTACTTTACTTTTTTTGTGGTGTCTTTGCCCAGTTTTGGAATTAGAGTGATGCTGGCCTCATAGAATGAGTTTGGAAGTATTCCCTCTTCTTCTACTCCTTGGGAAACTTTAAGGAGATGGGTATTAGGTCTTCACTAAACGTTTGATAAAATTCAGTGGTGAAGCCATCTGGCTTAGATGTTTTGTTCTTAGGTTGGTTTTTGATTACCAGTTCAATTTCATTGCTGGTAATTGGTCTGTTCAGATTTTCTGTTTCTTTCTGGGTCAGCCTTGGAACGTTGTATTTTTCTAGAAAGTTGTCTATTTCTTCTAGGTTATCCAGTTTGTAAGCATATAATTTTTCATAGTATTCTCTAATAATTCTTTGTATTTCTGTGGTGTCCATAGTGATTTTTCCTTTCTCATTTCTGATTCTGTTTATGTGTGTAGGCTCTCTTTTTTTCTTAATAAGTCTGGCCTAGGGGTTTATCTATTTTGTTTATTTTCTCGAAGAACCGGCTTCTGCTTTCATTGATTCTATTGTTTTATTCTTCTCAATTTTATTTATTTCTGCACTAATCTTTATTATGTCCCTCCTTCTACTGACTTTGGGCCTCATTTGTTCTTCGTTTTTCAGTTTCATTTATTGTGAGTTTAGACTGTTTGTTTGGGATTGTTCTTCTTTTCTGGTGTAGGCCTGTATTGCAATGTATTTCCCTCAGCACGGCCTTAACTGAGTCCCACAGATTTTGCAGTGTTGAATTATTTTTGTCATTTGTCTCCATATATTGCTTGATCTCTGTTTTTATTTGGTCATTGATCCATTGATTATTTAGGAGCATGTTACTAAGCCTCCATGTGTTTGTGGGCTTTTTCATTTCCTTTGCATAATTTATTTCTAGTTTCATACCTTTGTGATCTGAGAAGCTTGTTGGTACAATTTCAGTCTTTTTTAATTTAGTGAGGCTCTTTTTGTGGCCTAGTATATGATCTATTCTTGAAAACGTTCCGTGTGCACTTGAGAAGAATGTGTATCCAGTTGCTTTTGGATGGAGTGTTCTGTGGATGTCCATTAGGTCCATCTGTTCTAATACATTGTTCAGTGCTTCTGTCTATTTATTTTCTGTCTGGTTGATCTGTCCTTTGGAGTGAGTGGTGTGTTGAAGTCTCCCAAAGTGAATGCATTGCATTCTATTTCCCCCTTTAAATCTGTTAGTGTTTGTTTCACGTATGTAGGTGATCCTGTGTTGGGTGCATAGATGTTTATAATAGTTATATCCTCTTGTTGGCCTCCTTTATCATTATGTAATGTCTTTTGTCTCTTTGTTTTGTGACTTTGTTTGTTTTGAAGTCTATTTTGTCTGATACAAGTAGTGCAACTCCTGCTTTTTTCTCCCTATTAGTTGCATGAAATATCCTTTTCCATCCCTTTACTTACAGTCTGTGTATGTCTTTGGGTTTGAAGTGAGTTTCTTGTAGGCAGCATATAGATGGGTCTTGTTTTTTAATCCATTCAGTGACTCTTCTTCTGTTGATTGGTGCATTCAGACCATTTACATTTAGGGTGATTATCGATAGGTATATACTTAATTGCCATTGCAGTCTTTAGATTCCTTGGTACCGAAGGTTCAAGGGTAATTCTCTATCTGAGTCTAAATTAACTCACTTTGTATGCTATTACAAACACAACCTAAAGATTCTTTTTTTTTTCTCCTTTTTCTTCCTCCTCCATTCTTTGTATGTTATGAGTAATATTCTGTACTCTTTGTCTATCTCTTGGGTAACATCTGTTTAGCCTTAGGAATACTTCCATCTATAAGAGTCCCTCCAAAATGTACTGTAGAGGTGGTTTGTGGGAGGTAAATTCTCTCAGCTTTTGCTTATCTGAAAATTGTTTAATCTCTCCTTCAAATTTATATGATAACCTTCCCGGGTAAAGTATTCTTTGTTCAAGGTCCATCTGCTTCATTGCATTAAATATATCATGCCACTCCCTTCTGGCCTGTAATGTTTCTGTTGAGAAGTCTGATAGCTTGATGTGCTTTCCTTTGTATGTGATCTTATTTCTTTCTCTGGCTGGCTGCTTTTAACAGTCTGTCCTTATCCTTGATCTTTGCCATTTTAATTATTATATGTGTTGATGTCGTCTTCCTTGGGTCCCCTGTGTTGGGAGATCTGTGCATCCTCATGGCCTCAGAGACCATCTCTTTTCCCAGATTTGGGAAGTTTTCAGCAATGTCCTCCTCAAAGACACTTTCTATCCTTTTTTCTCTCTCTTCTTCTTTTTGTACCTGTATAATGTGACTATTGTTCTATTTGGATTGGTCACACAGTTCTCTCAATATTCTTTCATTGTTAAAGATTTTTTCTCTCTGTGCCTCAGCTTCTTTGTATTCCTCTTCTCTAATTTCTATGCCATTTACCGTCTCTTCTACTACATTTAATCTGCTTTTAAATCCCTCCATTGTATGTTTCATTTCAGATGTGGAATTTCTTAATGGTTGAATCTCTGTCTTAAATTCGTTCCTGAGTTCTTGAATAATTTTATGTACCTCCATAAGCATTTTTATGATTTTTATTTTAAACTCTATTTCAGGAAGTTTGGTGAGTTCAGTTTCATTTGGCCCTTTTTCTGGGGTTTGTGAGATCTTGGTCTGTACCATGTTCTTTTGATGTTTGATATTTCTGTGTGGTGCCCTCTATTGCCCAGAAGCTCTAGTCTCTGGAGCTGCTCAGCCCCTAGAGTGAGTTTGGCAGTTGGAGAGTGGAGCTGGTGCTTTGGGGGGAGGAAAGATGTTTTCTGACTCCTGTCTGCCCTGCCTGTCTCCAGTATCACAGCCAGTGAGCCAAGCACAGAGGTGTAAGCCAGTGAGCCGAGCACAGAGGTGTAAGCCTCTGTGCTTTGTGTCTCTAGCTCTTGTAGGTGAGGCCTCTCTCTGGTTGGCCTGACACCAGAGCAGTAACTGCCGGTTTGCGAGTAGGTGCTGTCAGGCCAGGAGGAAGTTTCAGCAGGCTGTGTATCTCAGTGGGGCACCTAAGAGCTGAGTAGCCAGCCAGGGGGATGGAGTGCCTGAAGCTCCCCAAAGTTCCCAATCTTCTGGGCAGAGCGCACCCAGACAACCTTGTCCCCCATCCTTTCTCCTGCACAGCAAGCTCCATGCAAACCCCACACCCAGCAGCCCTCTGGCTGCTAGGAAGCCTCTCAGACCACCTGCCTTTCCCTTGTCTCATAGCAGGGGGGTGTGGATCCCATCCTCCACAAATGGCAGGAATCTGTCTCTCAAGCACTCTGCCTCTCTCAGCTCCCCATCCTCCAAAGCACCACAAATGTAGATTTCTGCTCACAAAGCAGATCTCCAGGGCTAGGTGTTCAGCTGTCCCAGGCTTCCACCCCACCCTCCTCTCCATTTCTCTTCCTCCCGCCCGTGAGCTGGAGTGCGGGAAGGGCTCAGGTCCCACCGGATCAAGGCTTTCGTACCGTTTTGTGAGGTCTGGTCTTTTTGTGAGGTCTGTATGCAGTCTGGTGCAGCCTTCTTTCCTGTTGCTGTTTTTTGGTTAGTTGTTTTGACTATATTTTCACACTATCTGTCATTTTGGGAGTAGTTCTCTGTCTTACCTCTCATGCTGCTGTCTTGAATCTATGTCTGGAATATCTTGATAGGAGTGTGTAGTCCTTAATGGAATTAGAGATGTTGAAAAGGCAGAGCGGGCGTTTGATATCTACTGAAACTCTTTTAATGTTTCAGATAAAAGAATAGCTCAGGAAAGTGAAGGAATTGGCCTGTATCTTTTTTTTTGGCCTGTATCTTATACCTGATTTGTGATAGATAGGAATTGTGACCCGGTTCTTTTAATTCTGTGCTTTTTTAATGTAAGGAATTTGAATTTTTGGTTACGGTGTTAAAATTAAGGTCTTCTCTTATTAAGTGAGAAGCCAAATTGAAAATACTTAGCATAGGGGTTAATTGTGAAAGGTGAAATCAGGATGATTTGATAATAGTTTCAAAGAGAATGAAAAGAAATGCCAATAAAAAGCAAAGTGCAAATCACTGTTACAGTACATTTCTAACTGGGAAAGAGGGAAATAGAATTATTTGTTTTGAAAGCTATTCCAGAAACATTATAGGTTCTGGAGGGAAGGGGAAAGCAGGGAGAATAGACAGTTAGGAATACTTGTCTTTCATAAAATTTGAAATTATTTTGTTTCACTCACATTATAGTTTAGTTAAGTTTCAGTGGTTAAAAGGGAAATAAGGATCAAGCAAAAGCATATTAGATTGTGTTAGTAGTCTGTATCTGTAGACTTTGGGCTAGATGGCATTGGGAATGGAAATGCCCTTTGCACATGGAAACCATCTAGGTTAAAGAGTGACGATTGGAGAAAGAAAATCCTTAAGTGATTAAAAGGAATGAGAGAAATAGTAATTAACAATGACTGACATTTTGGTCCAGAGGCAGTAGGGTTTGTTTTAATAAATACTAACTTGGGAGGCAGAAAACCAGAATTCTGTTTCCTTCTTTACCATCAAGTAGGCAAGTTACTTTACTTACATGATCTTGATTCTTCATCTGTAAAATACAGGTATGGTGTTAAATTTTATTCAGTCTCTGAGGATTGATATTCTATGAGATTCTTGGAGTAAAGTACCTGATTTGTGGCAGGCTCAAGTTGAAAGATGACTAGGTGTAAATAAATAGGAGTAACAAATATTTAAGGGATATATTTATTTATTTAACAACAGCAGTCCAGTCAGACCAGTACAAGATACGTAGTTATATAGGAAGCAGAAAATTGAAGTATTTGAGTCAAATGCAGCAGCTGTGGCTGCAGTGTTTGTTGAGTCTCTTGCTCAGCTGGAGAAAGTGGTTTGGCTCCTTGTTAATCCTCTCAGGCTCTAGTTGCCTAAGGTCTAGGTATTTTCCTTGAAAATTGGAAGGAAAAGAGAATAACCATATTAGTCATTCTGTGTTCTTAGTTCCTTGTTGAAAGCTTTTGAAAAAGTCATCATTCTGTTACTGTAGAATAAAATGTCTTTTTCAAATTGAATTACATGTTGAGGATGATGACCGGCATGCATATAAGATGTGATGAATAGATCAATACATTAGGAAATGCAAAGATAGCCCAACCTTTTTTTCTTTTCCAAAATAGAAATCCTCATGAGTAGCCAAGGATACGATGGATTATGGTTGGTATTGAAGAAAATGGGGAAGTTCATTGGTTTTACTTGTAGTGTAAGAATTTAGCTAATTTAGCTTCTCTGCTGAAGAGCGTTTTTGAAAGTTTGCAGCCTAGTGAACCTCTAACACCAAAAACAAAGCAATTAAGCAGTTCATTCTGATCTTATTATATGAGATAGTTTTATTGGGCTTAATCTTGTCTTTTCATTTTTCAGAAAGATACTCAGCATAAAATAAAAAATCCTTTTATGTGTTTTGGGGACTTTGTATAATGGATCATAGGTCATGTTTTCTTGCACATAATGTAAATGGAATTATCCTACTTGAGTGAAGTGGTAAATTTATTAATTTCCTCTCTTAAGATTGTTAAAGGAGATGGGCTGGCAAGAAGACAGTGAAAATGATGAAACTTGTGCTCCTTTAACTGAGGATGAAATGAGAGAATTCCAAGTTATTAGTGAACAGGTAAGAAGAACTGAATCATACAAGTTTACTTTAAAATGCCCTTCCTTAATCAGAGCAATTATTGTAAGTAAGCAATTGGGGGGCTGGGCTTCATAGTTTTATTTAGGAATTTATTAAACATCACACTGTCGGTCAGAATTGTATTTGTTTTAAACAGGTCTGCAGAGATGACTTTAAATTTGTGGGTGTGCAGTGCTTAGGAGTTAGGATAAACAGTATGTCTGTGATTTGTCATTTTCCAGAGTTAGGATAAACAGTATGTCTGTGATTTGTCATTTTCCAGAGTTAGGATAAACAGTATGTCTGTGATTTGTCATTTTCCAGACTTTCTTTTTTTAAATTGCATGGGGCTAAGTAGAAAGCCTCAGTAGCTTCACCTTTTATCCATTTCCTTGCACAAAAATATTTCATATTCTAAAACATCTTGTTTTATGACTCCAGAGTTTCCTTTTTAAGATTTAGGAAATGTTTCATAGAGCCTCAGTAAGTTGAGATGTTTTTTTCACATCTGTTACAGTTTTTAAAAATATTTTTTGTCATGCAGAAGTGATTATTTTTATATGGAGATGTTATGATTGTTACTGTAATCAAACATTTCAGTGTTTTGAATGAAATCTTTGAGGAAATTAGTTACTTGATTTCATAATAAAGTGTACTTGATCACTCTACTTCTAATTTTTCTAAGGGTGAATTTAATGTACAGTTTTTTTCCCACAGTACTTAAATTTCTCGCAAAATACATACACATAGTGTAAAATGTACCATCTTAACTACTTCTTAAGTGTACAGTTTTGTGTCACATT
This sequence comes from Smutsia gigantea, assembly GCA_032199065.1. Classification (NCBI taxonomy): domain Eukaryota; kingdom Metazoa; phylum Chordata; class Mammalia; order Pholidota; family Manidae; genus Smutsia; species Smutsia gigantea. The sequence goes on along the minus strand of JAVSCE010019805.1, from coordinate 80,290 downwards.
TCAATTTATTTGCAACCATTATCACCATCCACCTCCAGAACTCTTCATTTTGTAAAGCCAAAACTCAGTACTTATGAAGCCATGACTCTTCATTCCTCACTTCCCCCAGCTCTTAGAAACTGCTGGTCTTTCTATTTCTATAAATTTGTACTTCGTAAAATGGAATCATGCTGTATTTGTCCTTTTGTGACTGGCTTATTTTACTTAGCATAATGTCTTCAGGGTTCATTCATAAAGCATGTGTTAGAATTTCCTTGCTTTTTAAAGGCTGAATATCACATTGTTTGTATATATCCCGTTTTGTGTATCCATTCATCCATTAATGGATACTTAAAGTTGCTTCCCTTTTTTGGCTGTTGTGAATAATGCTGCTGTGAAACTATCTGGAGTCCAAATTCTTTGGTCATACACACAGAAATGGAATTGTAAGTTCATATGGTCATCTATTCTTAACTTTTTGAGGAACTGGATATTTTTCCATAGTACTACACCATTTTACATTCCCACCAATAAGAGCTCAAGAATTCCACCTTCCACCCCCCTCCTTTTTTTAATAGTACCATCCTAATGGGTGTGAGGTGGTATCTCATTGTGGCTTTGATTTGCATTTCTGCATTGATTAGTGATGTTGAACATATTTTCGTGTGCTTGGTCATTTGTATATTTTTGGAGAAATGTCTTTTCAAGTCCCTTTGTCCATTTTTTAAATCACATTGTTTGGTGTTGAGTCATGCGCTTCTTTATGTTTATTCTGGGTGTTAACCCCTATAAGATAAGCAAACATTTCTCCCATTCTGTGGGTTACCTTTTCACTCTATTGATTGGTATCCTTGTATGCATAGAAGTTTTAAATTTTGAGGCAGTCCAATTTATTTAACTTTTTGTTATTTGTGCTATTACTATATCCAAGAAACTATTGCCAAATCCAGTGTCATGGAGCTTTCCCTCTGTGTTTTCTTTTAAGTGTTTTTTTTTAATATAATTTATTTTATTATCATTAATCTACAATTACATGTGCAATATTACGGTTATTAAACTACCCCTTCATCAGGTCTTTTAAGTGTTTTAATAGTTTCAGTTCTTACATTTAGGTCCATTTTTAAGTTAATTTTTGTACATGGTTGTACGGTAAAGGTCTAATAACTTTTTTGCATGTGAGTATCCCTTTAGTCTAATAGCATTTGTTGGAAAGACTGCTCTTGCTTGGTTCTGACACCCTTGTGAAAAAGCATTTGATTATGTATGTGAGGGTTTTTTTTTTCTGGGTTTTCTATATGCCATTGGGCTTTACGTCTGTTTTTATGCCGTTACCAATTTGTTTTAATTATTGCAGCTCTGTAATAAGTTTTGAAAACAGGAAGTGTGAAAACTACAATTCTGTGCTTTTTTTGATTGTTTTATTTGGAATCTCTTGAGATTACATAAAAATTTTAGGATGGGTTTTTTTGTTTCTGCAAAAAAAATACCTTTGGAATTTTGGTATTGCATTGAATCTGTAGATTGCTTTGAGTAATATTTGCATCCTAACCATATTAAGCCTCTAATCCATAAGTATGGAATGTATTTCCATTTATTGTTTTCTTTAATTTCAGCAACATTCTGTAGTTTGCAGTGTAGAAGTTTATTGCTTCCTTGGCTTTAGTTTATTCCTTAGACTTATTTCTAAGCATTCTTTTTAATACTCTAAGAAACAGAATTGTTTTCTTATTTCCTTTTTGAATTAGTTATAGAAACACAACTGATTTATGTATTGATTTTGTATCCTGTGACTGCTATATTTGTTCTTTCATTTTTATTGTGTAATCATTAGGGTTCTCTCTATATAAGGTCAGGTTGTGAACAGAGAGAATTTTACTTTTCCAATTTCATATTTCTCCCTTCCCAAATAACAAAAATTTTTTATCCAGAAGTTCTTAGTGAACAGTGCTGTTTTTCTCACAACATGGTTGTGAAGTTAATGTTAGATAATAGTTTTGAATGGTTTTCTGCTCATGTTTATTACATTGTATAATTTATATACAAAAAATGCCTTTAATGAATGATTGGATGAATTTTGACTGATGTATATAATTGTATAACCATCATCCCAAAATGTTCCTCCTCGTCCCTCCTTTGTGTTAAATTCTTTAACTTCCAGTTCCAGTTGCTGCCAGACATTGATTTGTTTTCTGTTCCTATAGTTTTGCCTTTCCAGAAATAATTGAATCATAAAAACTGTATGTTCTCCAATCTGGCTGTTTTCATGCTTTAGAAAACTCACTCATGTTTGGTGGGTAGTTGCTCACTGTATGAATTTACCAGTTTGTACTGAAAGGCATCAAGAAATCCATCAGGTACCATTACCATAAAGGTAGTAGTTCCAAGGAAAGCATAATGTTTGTTTGACTGAGAGATTTGGCTTTAAACACTTGTGATAACTAGGGCAGGTAGATAAAACCCTACTGATAATAAAATAAATGATACAAAATTTGTATGCATACTGTGGGTAGGAGAGCAATGACTCTCCATGTAAGTGTTATGGTCATATTTTTCTGAACTAATGATAAAGATATGGATATATTTATATTAATGATTACATGTCATTTGATATTTAGATGCCTGAAAAATCATTAGGGCATGATGCTGTTTATAAAAGGATTTATATTGTATCTGGTAAAAGAGGAAAAATAAGAGTTTGAATTCGCTTTCTTCTATTTAGCAAGCATTTATTGAGTGTTCATTATACCCAAGATACTATGGAGTTTACACGGATGCACTCCTTCATAGGGCTAACAGTTTTATTTGTATTGAAATATCACTGATACACAGTCTTACATAGGTTTTCAAATATACAACACAGTCGTTCAGCAGTTACCCATATTATTAAATCTAGTGCAGTTACTATCTGCCAACATAGGAAGATGTTACAGAATCATTGACTATATTCTCCATGCTGTACTACCATCCCTGTCACCAGCATATACTGTGATTGAGAATTTTGTGCCCTTTTATCCCCCTCACCCTCCCATCCACCTACTCCACCCTTCCCCCATGGTAACCACTAGTCACTTCTCATTGTCTGTGAAATCTCTTGCTGTTCTGTTCATTCTGTTGTACTTTGTTTTTATATTCCACAAATAAATGAAATCATATGCTATTTGTCTCTGCCAGGCTTATTTCATTGAGCATAGTGATAGGGCTAACAGTTTAATGAGAGTAGATAAATTCCTATATAAAGCAGAATGTGATAGCAGGTTTCAAAATGTTTAAGGTGAGGACAGGTGCCTGAGAGAGAGAGAGAGTCATGCAGATTCATCACATGTTTCTTGAGTGCCTACTACATGCTAGGCCCTATTTTAGAGTGCTGGGAAAACCCAAATTTTTGCCAAAATATAAATTATGTTCTATTGATTAAATCTAGAGATTAATTCCATTTGCAGTGATCTGGGAAATCACAATTGAGGAGTTGGATTTGAATTGACAAGTTAGATGAAGGAATGACATGCTTTGTGCAAGGAGTGAACAGAGGCATAAAGTAAGAGTACAGGGCATGCTGGAGTTCACAGTGTCTGGAGTATGGGGTAGAAAATTTTTAATGAAAGATCATAACAATAATAGGTAGGATGAGTTTAAGCCCTGGTTTGCCTTGGAGAGTCCCACTTTATACTTGTTATCCCACTGTAGTTACTAGTAGTGAGTGCTTACTTTCATTCTCAAAAGTGTCATAGTTTGAATGTTAAATTACAGGGCTTCCCTAAGTGTAAGTAACATTATGTGAGTTCTTAATGTCCTCTAGGTATTGTGCTAAGTGCATTTTTGTAGCATTTTATGAAGTAGGTACTATTGTGAATCCTGCTGTATCTATGAAACTAAGGCTTATAGAGGTTGTTGTATAGTTTTCTCTAGGATATACAGTTTGTCAGTAATGGAGCTGAAAGTTGAGCCCAAGTCTGACTGACTTCATATCCTGAGCCTTTAACCTTGATGGAGGATGGAAAAATACATTGAGATCATATTATAAAGGTCTTTGAATGCCATGTCAGGAGTGTAGATTGTGTTCTAGGATAAGAAACATTTGGCTGTATTTTTAGGGATGTGAAATCATTATTTGTACACAAGGAAGTACAGGTATAGTGTCAAATGTACATAGGAAAACTAGAATCAGAATGACTGGTTGGGAATGTATTTGTAGTGATTAGAGGAGGCATAAATGAGGGCCCAAAGTAGAGAAATGACAGTAGAAAATGATCTTAATATGACTAAGATCTAAAAATAGAATCAGAATTTTGAAATTTCAGCCTATGAACTGATAATTGTGTCATTACTATAAACAAGAGAATACAGAAGCAGGAGCTAGTTTAGAAGTTTTTTTTTTTTTTAAATAACTAAGTGAAATGTTCTTGGGGAACAGTGCCAAAGCATTTAGCAAGTCAGAGATAAAGATTTAGATCTAGTGCTTATCACAGTTCTCCAGCTGATTTCATGCTGTGGAAGATGAGGTGACATTGGGTGATGAATCATGTGATGCAAGGATAAAACTTCTGGGGATGGGAAAAGGGTACCTTTAAAAGGAGGGACAAGGTGTGTTTGTAAGCATCCCAGTGGCTGAAAACACCAGAGGTGGGTACATGGCTTTTGTTTTTCTCAGTAAAGATGGTGAGATAGTTTGTAAAAAAAAAAGTGAAGGGAGGTGGCTTATATTTTAGAGTTTAGGTAGAACAGAAAATCTGTTATGGAAGTAGGGAATTAAATAGGGAAAAGGGCAAATTGAGAGCCAAGACCCCAGGCTCGTTACTTCCTGTCATCAAGGCCTGTAGCAAGCAAAATTAGCTGTGATGTAAGTGACTCTGGGTTTAGCTCTTACCCTAATCCTTATGACTTAAAAAACCCTTCTAGAATATGAAACCTATAGATTGTTCCAAATATTAATTTATTATTAGCTGGATTTGGTCCTCCAGAAGATTGTATTTAGATACTTTGATGTAAATTACCAGAGTCTCAGTAATCCAGAAGGTTGGAGTTAGTAGAGTGCATGTTATTAACCAATTTTGTCTTTAACTGTTTCTCATTTGGCCAACTGTTTCCTAACACCCCCAACCCCCTGCAGTGTGATCTTGAGCCCAATTCTTTTTACCACACTAAGCCTTTAGTTCTGATTTCTCACTTTTAGAAATAGAAGACTATCTTAATCTTAAGTATTTTATGATCTGATTGGTTACAAATTGGTTTGTTACTTTTTATACCTTACTTGAATACTGCAGTAATTACTGGAATAGTTTTGTTCTACTTATTTTACAAAATTTGAATGAAGCAGATCTTGGGGTGTGTTAATGGCTCAATTAAGTCAGGATAATAAAAATAACAGCTATAGCTTAAGGGTTGCTGATTATATTTTGGGCATTATCTGAAGGTATTTATTTACAGTTTTCATTTAAGGAAATGAAAATTTGGAAAGGTTACCTTAACAAGTGACAGAACCAGTCCACACCTATACTGTCTGGATCTAAAGTCTACTTTTTCCATGACACACTAATTTTTTCCTACAGATAGTGATTTATTCCTAGGAAATTTATTCCTTGGTCAGATCATTGGATCAATTACTTTTATTTAACCAGGTTTTCAGAATTGGTATCTTAAACTGTTGAATTTTCAGGTAGGGTCCAATTTTATTAAATTTCATTGTATTCATGGTTACATTTAATTATTGTAGCATTCTTATTTGTAAGTAACTCTTGGAGGATAGTTCATCTATTTAATTTACTTATTTTTGACCTTTTAGTTACAGAAGAATGGTCTAAGGAAAAATGGTATTTTGAAAAACGGCCTGATCTGTGATTTCAAGTTTGGACCCTGGAAAAACAGCACTTTCAAACCCACTATTGAGAATGATGACACAGAGACAAGTAGCAGTGACACGTCAGATGACGACGATGTGTGAAGGATATCCTAACAGCTTTAGAAATTTTAGTGTGATACATCTCTCATACAGTTTGGGGTGAATTGTAAAAATGAAGAACTATAATTTATGTAGTAAAAATACCCCATTAGAAGATGATTATTTTGTGGGACTTCAATATGAAGAAAACCAAGAATGTTGTGTTGGGCTGTGTTGAACATTATTTCTTTGTAAATGAATGTTGTAGGAATGAGGACTTTGGTTGATCCAACATTGACTTTCTTCATCACTGCAGCATTTTCTCTGACTAGCAATGTGACGATGTAACAAATGAGATTTTCTCATTTAATAATAAAAAAGTTGTGTAATGTTTTGCAAAGCTTCTGTCTTAAAATGTCCAGGTCTTAAGAAAAAAGGCAGCTTACACTGTTTTGCTTGCAGAGTCATATCTTTTCGTACAATGGAAATCCTCAAGTCCTTTGTGCCCCCTGCACCCCCCAAAAAAGACAGTGTAGCATGTTGGCTAAAACTGGAGCAAAGTGCACTAAAACATCAATTTCCTGAACTCAACTGTTGTTGTACTAGTCACCTTTTAAAACAAATTGCTCTTTAGCCATTTGTAGATCAGTAAACGTTACAGGAAAGACTTGCCACACTTTCTTCCAAATTTTAAGAGGTGATTTTTCAAGAGCTTTATTTGGGTGTGTGTCAGACCAGGATCTTCAGAGTTGATGGAAAAGGGTCTCGTGGGAAAACTTATTTTGATAAATTACTACACATGCAGAAAAACTGATCACACTGACTGAATCTGTCCACAACATGGAAAATAAACTGGATTTTCAGAATATTGTTGTTCTCTGTAGTGTTCAAGGTATTGGTCTCTAAACAGTGTGCTTTACTCACTTATTAAAACAAAGTTACACTTTGTTTATTAAAGATGGTGACTACTTTGAGTTTAGAAAAAGAAAGCTATGGAAAAACAGCCTTTTTATTATGAACTGCTTAACAGGTTTGTTAAATGAATGTTAAACTACCACTTTATTTTTCATTTGCACATTAATCGTAGAATCATTTCTGTTTTACTGCTGATTGGAAGAGTAATTTTGCTCTGTATTATCTGTATTTTGATTTTGCTGGTTTTGTTTTTCTGCATTTGCTTTTATCTTCTGCCTTCCCACTCCCGTGTTCAAACATACTCCCGTTGTAAAGAGCATAATCTTAGAACAAATATGTTTTAGGTTTTATGTCAGATTGAGATAAGCCTCAGAGTTTTTTTTTTCTTTAATTGTGTTTTCTCAGAAGGCTACATTGTTTTTGCTGTTTCCACCTCAGTATACTGCCCAGACTCACCAGTTTTCAGCAGGAGCCCAATTTTTTTTTGTTCTGTTGAAACTAGTGGTGATGGGGGAAATTAAAGCAACACTGTTTAACTGCACAGAATTTATGAGGATGAATTAGAGTGGTAACAAAGTAAATATAAAAGTTATTATATGTCACAAGTCAATTTCAATTACCTAGAGTTAAATTTAGTGTTAGCCACCAGAGAACCTAACATAAATAGCTTTAACAGAACATCACAGATTGAACGCTTTGAGGACTCTAAGATTGCACTATTTGGTTATCAGATTAAATCAGATGCAAATTGTATTTGCTAACACAAGCCAGAAGGGACCTGAGAAATGTGGTTTACATTTAAAATCTATTGTATTCTATGTAGCGTTCAGAAAAGTGTAATTTTTAAATTATCTGGTATGTTATTTATATTCAGGTGATTTTTTTTTGCCTTCATTTCCAATGATCAGTTAAGTAATGTTTATTGTGCATTCACACATTGTGATATGGAATGTGCTTAGTAACTTTCATAAGCATGGTAAGGTGCACAGTGGTATGGTTCTTACTAAATGATAGCATCAAGTTTGGTTACTGAGGAGGGTGGAATCATACACATGTATTTTGATAGAACTTTTAAAGCTAAGCATAGTTTTAACATGCTGTCTAAATAATGGGCAGCTGGTGAAGAGTTTGGACCATATTATTAGAAAGGGTGCCTGCAAGTACAGAAACTACAGTAGTAAAATTGTACATCCAGTGTGGAATTGCCAAACTCAGAAATTGACCATGGAGATCTGGGGGGGTAACACTTTGTTTTGGGCTGACTCAAACTTTCTCTGCAGCAAGTTCTTTTTTAAGAACTACTTAATTGAAGTACAAATTGGCTAACTACATTCAAACATAAAATTTGATAGGCTTTGATCTGTGAAACCATCACTGCAATCAGGGTAGTGAACATATCTGTCATTCCGCTTTCCCCTATCCCCACAAAGCTTTTGGTGTTTCCTCCTTTATAATATTTCCTCTTGAGACTACCCACCTTCCCCACAACTTTTTTGTTTTTATTTTTGGTATGAAATCTAATGAGAAAATTATTAGGGTAATGGGTTTGAAATAGCATTTCAAAAATTGTATCTTATTTTATATTAAGGATTAGAATAATTTTTATTTGCATAAATATATTTCTGTTAAAGTTGAAATAAATAGAAATGTTTACAAAAATAATCAGATTGATAACATCAGTTGTATATTAAAATTGGTATGTTGAAGAGCTTGATACCTAATATTTTTAGTTCTTTTTGCTAGTGTTTATGTGTAATGTTAGAATATGGTTATATAAACATTTTAAATTTAGGAATGTTATAAACGACTTATTAAAATCTCACCGCATATTCTACTTGGATGGTCCATAACCTACTCACAAACTTTATAAAAGATGTTTATTAAAGTGTGCTTTTATTAGAATCTAGATAGCTGGATTAGAAAAGGCACACACTTGGAAAATTTTATTATACAGCAAGATTCTCATTTTTACGTACATGACAAACTGGGAGATAAACTGCTAGGACTTTTAAAAATAGGATATTACTAATTGAGATAATACTGTGACTTTTTTTTTACATTTTTCTGAAGGTTATAGTAGTTACTTGATGTTGAGGAGGTGGTGGGCATGGCATTTGAAGCAGTACCACAATCCCCCAGTCCTCCAGTGCTGCAGAGCAGTTCCAGGTATTCTACTTAATGGTACTGTTGCCTTGTGTTAGGCTGGGCAGAATGCAAAGAAGATGGGGCTCCAAGGAGAGCTGTGATTGTTACAGTACATAATTATGGGCACTGTGGGACACATGGTCCTGGAAAGCATTTAGTTCAGTGCTTGGGAATGCTGTAATTCAGTAATTACCTACTCTAAAAGGTTTTGTAGTTGTCAGTTTTTCTTGTTTACCTATGAGACATGTGCAGTTTAATCATTGCTGACATCCTGTAAACTCACTCCATCCACTCTTGGATAATATTTGTAGAATTGGTGATTGAAGTTTATATAATGTGTCAAATCATTAGGTCTCTTGGAAGGACACTGCTGGGGATGTGCAGTGCAGCAGTGTTCTGACTCTTGGTATATGTAAGAGCCCATGTAGTAGTAGTTCCCAGAATTTTGCACATTGGTATCACTGGAGGTCTTCAGAAATGGTGATTCTAATGTATTGATAGGCAGTGTGGTAGAAATAGTCAACACTTGGAATTGAAACCTGGATTTGATTATGAGCTGTGACCTTAATCCACATACTTAACCTCTCCAGACATTAATGTCCCATAAATTAGAGGATGAAAAGAACCACAGAGAGTGCCTGGTATAAATCCTAGACACACAATAGCTGTTGAGTAAATTTTAGCAGTTAATTTCACTACTGTCAACACCATGTTACTCAACAAGAACTCCAATAGCAGGTAGTACATGTTTAGATTAAACAGACATACTATCCTAAATTGTATATGATGTGAAACAATCAGTTCTTGCAGTGAATTAAAATTGAGCTGTTCATCTTTGCTTCATTTATTTGGCATTATGCTCAGCTACGAACTAAGCTTGATATGGTTTTACTTAATCTTTACCAGTTTTTTGAAATGCAGTCATTGAACTTGAATGGTAAATCATACTCTAGTGAACTAATAATAACAGATGGAGTTCAGTGCTTTCAAATCTTTAAAAATAGAATTACATCCAATAGTCAACCAATCTAAGCTGAGTTTGACTTGCTACCTCCACCTCATTTTTCTTATGGACCATATTTCCTTTTTCTGTTATGCTCAAGATGAGCAGAGAACAAGCTGGAGAATTGGGAGAGTCATTTGGCAGAATAGATAAAATCTGGGTACTGAGAAGTAAGGACTAAAGGGACCACTTCTATATATAAACTCTATTGCTTATGACTACTTAACTCTGCCACTATAGCATCAAAGCAGCCATAGACAATATGTAAATGAATGGCTGTGTCTGTTTGAATAAAATTGGCCAGCTCTGGGCAGTAGTTTTCTTATCCCTGTTCTAAAATCATAAGGACCAGACCTTTGGAAACAAGTGAAAGTTGGGTTGTATGTGGTATTTGATTCTTACACCATTACCTGGATCATTTTTCAGTCTTGCAGAACTTTCAAAAAAATGTTTTCTCTCTCCTTGTAAACGTGCTTGTAGTAGTGTGTCTATACAGGGTAAAATATATTGCATCATGAATCACATTGAAAGATGGAAATTTATCAATGCAATACAAATACTTCTGAGGAAATGGGAAAACAAGTGAAACATGGAGACAGTTTTAAAGGATAGATTTGCTCCCTTCCCTAATATTAATTTCTTTACTGACTTCTTTTAACTCTTCCAACATTCTCTAAATGTGTTTATAAAGAGAGAACTTTTGCCTTTTTTATTCTTAGTTGGATTGTGCTGAGAATAATGTGGACCATTTATTTTCAAGAAAGCCTTTGATGACTTGGTGGAAATTAAAAGTTTCTCTGAAGTGATGGGGACGTTTTTGGCAAAGTATGTCATCTGTTCTGAACATGAATTGAGAACCAGAAGCATCTCGTGAGTAGCAACAGGAAATAAAATGGGAAGGGGCTTTGAAACAAGTGAGGGTCTAAGATTTTGTATTGGCAGTTGCTGTTACAAGCCATCAGATTCCCATGAGAATTTTGATGCCTGCATTTGATCTGGTGGATGCCAGTGAAAAGGCCGGGATGTTACCTCAGCAGCAGTAGGTGATGAAGTTAAATCTCAGTGTATTCTTCAGGCTTACAGAACTAGGCACAGAGAAGAAGGCGGTAGTAAAATTCTTCTGGGGTGGAGGTGAGGGAACAGTCTCAGGTCTATGATTGGGAAAAGCAGTGAAATTGTTGTATTGAATCTGAACCCAGGGATCAGAGACCTTCCTCAGCTAGTGAAGCAAATAACTGATGTAGTTAAGCAACTCGGGAAGTACCACATGGGCTCTAAATCCACAGGAAAGTTGCTGGAGCAAGAACTGGGGACCAACCATGCTTAGCTAGAGGCAGGGCTAAACAGTCTGACTGGCTCTAAAGCTCAAATGGCTTGACCTGTCATCCAACCTAGTAAGCAGGAATCTGATGCAGGTGAAGAGTGTGGAGATAAAAAGTATCCACTAGTTTAAATATGATCATTGACTTCTTTTTTTTACTTTTTTTATTAAGGTATTATTGATAGACACTCTTATGAAGGTTTCACATGAAAAATCAGTGTGGTTACTACATTTACCCATATTATCAAGTCCCCACTCACCCAATTCAGTCACTGTCCATCAGTGTAGTAAGATGACGCAGATTCACTGTTTGCCTTCTCTGTGCTACGCTGTTTTCCCCGTGATTCCCCACACCATATGTACTAAACATAATACCCCACAATCCCCTTCTCCAACCTTCCCACCCACCCTCCCACACCCCTCCCCGTTGGTAACCACTAGTCCCTTCTTGGAGTCTCTGAGTCTGCTGCTATTTTGTTCCTTCAGTTTTGCTTTGTTGTTATACTCCACAAATGAGGGAAATCATTTGGCACTTGTCTTTCTCTGCCTGGCTTATTGCACTGAGCATAATATCCTCCAGCTCCATCCATGTTGTTGCAAATGGTAGGATTTGTTTCTTTCTTATGGCTGAATAGTATTCCGTTGTGTATATGTACCACCTCTTCTTTATTCATTCATCTACTGATGGACACTTAGGTTGCTTCCATATCTTGGCTATTGTGAAAAGTGCTGCGATAAACATAGGGGTGCATATGTCTTTTTGAATCTGAGAAGTTGTATTCTTTGGGTAAATTCCAAGGAGTGGGATTGCCGGGTCAAATGGTATTTCTATTTTTAGTTTTTTGAGGAACCTCCATATTGCTTTCGACAATGTTTGAACTAGCTTACATTCCCACCAACATTGTAGGAGGGTTCCCCTTTCTCCGCATCCTCGCCATCATTTGTTGTTCTTAGTGTTTTGGATGGTGGCCATCCTTACTGGTGTGAGGTGATATCTCACTGTGGTTTTAATTTGCATTTCCCTGACGATTAGTGATGTGGAGCTTCTTTTCATGTGTCTGTTGGCCATCTGAATTTCTTCTTTGGAGAACTGTCTCTTCATATCCTCTGCCCATTTTTTAATTGGGTTATTTGCTTTTTGGGTGTTGAGGCATGTAAGTTCTTTATATACTTTGGATGTTAACCCCTTGTCAGATATGTCATTTACAAATATATTCTCCCATACTTTTGGATGCCTTTTTGTTCTGTTGATGGTGTCCTTTGCTGTACAGAAACTTTTTAGTTTGATGTAGTCCCATGAGTTCATTTTTGCTTTTGTTTCCCTTGCTCGAGGAGATGTATTCTGGAAGAAGGGGCTCATGCTTATATTCAGGAGATTTTTGCCTACATTCTCTTCTAAGAGTTTTATGGTTTCATGACTTACATTCAGGTCCTTGATCCATTTCGAGTTTACTTCTGTGTATGGGGTTAAACAATAATACAATTTCATTCTCTTGCATGTAGCTGTCCAGTTTTGCCAACAACAGCTGTGGAAGAGGCTGTCATTTCCCTATTGTATGTCCATGGCTCCTTTATGATGTATTAGTTGACCATATATGGTTAGGCTTATATCAGGGCTCTCTAGTCTGTTCCACTGGTCTATGGGTCTGTTCTTGAGGTGGTACCAAATTGTCTTGAGTACTGTGGCTTTGTACCAGAGCTTGAAGTTGGGGAGCATAATCCCCCCCAGCTTTATTCTTCCTTCTCAGGGTTGCTTAGGCTATTCAGGGTCTTTTGTGGTTCCATGTGAATTTTAGAATGATTTCCTCTAGTTCGTTGAAGAATGCTGTTGGTATTTTGATAGGAATTACATTGAATCTGTAGATTGCTTTAGGCAGGATGGCCATTTTGACAGTATTAATTCTTCCTATCCATGAGTACAGGATGTGTTTCCATTTATTCATATCTTTAATTTCTTTCAAGTGTGTCTTGTAGCTTTAGGACTATAGGTCTTTCACTTCCTTGATTAGGTTTATTCCTAGGTATTTTATTCTTTTTGATACAACTGTGAATGGAATTCTTTTCCTGATTTCTCTCTCTGCTAGTTCGTTGTTAGTATATAGGAATGCCACAGATTTCTGCGTATTAATTTTGTATCCCGCAACTTTGTTGAATTCAGACGTTAGTTCTAGTAGTTTTGGAGTGGATTCTTTAGGGTTTTTTACGTACAATATCATGTCATCCACCAACAGGGACAGTTTAACTTCTTTCTTGCCAATCTGGATGCCTTGTATTTCTTTGTGTTGTCTGATTTCCGTGGCTAGGACCTCCAGTACAATGTTGAATAGAAGTGGGGAGAGTGGGCATCCTTGTCTTGTTCCCAATCTTAAAGGAAAACTTTTCAGTTTCGTACTGTTAAGCATGATGTTGGCCATGGGTTTGTCATATATGGCCTTTATTATGCTGAGGTACTTGCCCTCTATCCCCATTTTGTTGAGAGTTTTTATCATGAATGGATGTTGAATACTGTCAAATGCTTTTTCAGCATCTATGGAGATGATCATTTGGTTTTTGTCCTTTTTGTTAATGTGGTGGATTATGTTGCTGGATTTTTTAATGTACCATCCTTGCATACCTGGAGATGAATCCCACTGGATCATGGTGTATGATCCTCTTGATGTATTTTTGAATTCCGTTTGCTAATATTTTATTGAGTATTTTTGCATCTATGTTCATCAGGGATATTGGTCCGCATTTTCTTTTTTTGTGGGATCTTTGCCTGGTTTTGTATTAGAGTGATGCTGGCCTCATAGAATGAGTTTGGAAGTATTCCCTCTTCTACTTTTTGGAAAAATTTAAGGAGGATGAGTATTAGGTCTTCACTAAATGTTTGATAATATTCAGCGGTGAAGCGAATTGGTGCAGACATTTTGTGCTTAGGTAAGTTTTTGATTACCAGTTCAATTTCATTGCTGTTAATTGGTCTGTTGAGATTTTCTGTTTCTTTCTGGGTCAGCCTTAGAAGGTTGTATTTTTCTAGAAAGTAGTCCATTTCTTCTAGGTTATCCAGTTTGTTAGCATATAATTTTTCATAGTATTCCCTAATAATTCTTTGTATTTCTGTGGTGTCCATCGTGATTTTTCCTTTCTCATTTCTGATTCTGTTTATGTGAGTAGACTCTCTTTTTCTTGATAATCAGGATAGGCGTTTATCTATTTTGTTTATTTTCTCGACGAACCAGCTTCTGCTCTCATTGATTCTTTCTTTGTTTTATTATTCTCGATTTCATTTATTTATGCTCTATTCTTTATTATGTCCCTCCTTCTACTGACTTTGGGCATCATTTGTTCTTCCCCTAGTTTCGTTAATTGTGAGTTTAGACTGCTCATACGGGATTGTTCTTCTTTCCTGAGGTAGGCCTGTATTGCAATTTACTTTCCTCTTAGCACAGCCTTCGCTGTGTCCCACAGATTTTTCAGTGTTGAATTATTGTCATTTGTCTCCATATATTGCTTGATCTCTGTTTTTATTTGGTCATTGATCCATTGGTTATTTAGGAGCATGTTGTGAAGCCTCCATGTGTTTGTGGGCTTTTTCATTTTCTTTGCGTAATTTATTTCTAGTTTCATACCTTTGTGGTTTGAGAAACTGGTTGGTACAATATCAATCTTTTTAATTTACCGAGGCTCTTTTTGTGGCCTAGTATATGATCTGTTCTTGAAAATGTTCCATGTGCAATTGAGAAGAATGTGTATTCTGCTGCTTTTGGGTGTAGAGTTCTGAACATGTCTGTTAGGTCCATCTGTTACTATTGTGTTGTTCAGTGCCTCTGTCTTCTTATTTTCTGTCTGGTTAATCCTTCAGAGTGAGTGGAGTGTTGAAGTCTCCTAGAATGAATGCATTGCATTCTATTTCTCCTTTTAATTCTGTTACTATTTGTTTCACTGTGTAGGTGCTCCTCCGTTGGGTGCATAGGTATTTATAATGGTTATATCTTCTTGTTGGATTGACCCTTTTATCATTATATAATAGCCTTCTTTGTCTCCTGTGATTTTCTTTGTTTTGGAGTCTGTTTTGTCTGATACAAGTACTGTAACTCCTGCTTTTTTCTCCCTATTAGTTGCATGAAATATCTTTTTCCATCCCTTCACTTTTAGTCTGTGTATGTCTTTGGGTTTAAAGTGAGTCTCTTGTAGGCAGCTTATAGATGGGTCTTGTTTTTTTATACATTCAGTGACTCTATGTCTTTTGATTGGTGCATTCAGCCCATTCACATTTAAGGTGATTATCGATAGGCATGTACTTATTGGCATTGCAGGCTTCAGATTTGTGGTTACCAAAGGTTGAAGGTTAACTTCCTTACTATCTAAGAGTCTAACTTAACTCAGTATGCTATTACAAACACAGTCTAAAGGTTCTTTTCTTCTCCTTTTTCTTCCTCCTCCATTCTTTATATATTAGGTATCATATTCTGTACTGTTTGTCTATCTATCCCTTGATTGACTTTGGGGATAGTTGATTTAATTTTGGAGTTGCTTAGTATTTAACTGTTATACTTTATTTACTGTGGTTTTATTACCACTGGTGACAGCTATTAAACCGCAGGAACACTTCCATCTATAGCAGACCCTCCAAAATACACTGTAGGAACGATTTGTGGGAGGTAAATTCTATCAGCTTTTGCTTATCTGAAAATTGTTTTATCCCTCCTTCAAATTTAAATGATAACCTTGCCAGATAAAGTATTCTTAGTTTGAGGCCCTTCTGCTTCATTGCATTAAATACATCATGCTACTCCCTTCTGGCCTGTAAGGTTTCTGCTGAGAAGTCTGATGATAGGCTGATGCACTTTCCTTTGTATGTGATTTTATTTCTCTGGCTGCTTTTAATAGTCTGTCCTTACCCTTGATTTTTGCCATTTTTTTTTTGGTGTCTTTAATCTACAATTACATGGGCAACATTATGATTACTAGACTCCCCATATCATTAAGTCCCCCCCATATACCCCATTACAGTCACTGTCCATCAGCGTAGAGAGATGCTATAGACTCACTACTTATCTTCCCTGAGTTATAAACTCTCCCTGTGACCGCCCCGTACATTATGTCCACTAATCGTAATGCCCCTTTTTCCCCCTTGTCCCTCCCTCCCCACCCATACTCCCCAGTCCCTTTTCCTTTGGTATCTGTTAGTCCATTCTTGCGTCTGTGAGTCTGCTGCTGTTTTGTTCCTTCAGTTTTTTTTCTTTGTTCTTATAAGCCACATAAGAGTGAAATCATTTGATACCTGTCTTTTTCCACCTAGCTAATTTCACTGAGCATAATACCTTTGCTCCATCCATGTTGCAAATGTCTGGATTTATTTTCTTCTTATGGCTGAACAATATTCCATTGTGTATATGTACCACCTCTTCTTTAACCATTCATCTGCTGATGGACACTTAGGGCTATTGTAAATAATGCTGCAATAAACATAGGGGTGTATATGTCTTTTTCAAACTGGGCTGCTGCATTCTTAGGGTAAATTCCTAGGAGTGGGATTCCTGGGTCAAATGGTATTTCTATTTTGAGTTTTTTGAGGAACCTCCATACTGCTTTCCACAATGGTTGAACTAATTTGCAGTCCCACCAGCAGTGTAGGAGGGTTCCCTTTTCTCCACATCCTCACCAACATTTGTTGTTGTTTGTGTTTTGGATGTTGGCCATTCTCACTGGTATGAGGTGATATCTCATTGTGGTTTTAATCTGCATTTCTCTGATGATTAGTGATGTGGAGCATCTTTTCATGTGCCTGTTGGCCATCTGAATTTCTTCTTTGGAGAAGTGTCTATTCATGTCCTCTGCCCATTTCTTAATTGGATTATTTGCTTTTTGTTTGTTGAGGTGCTTGAGTTCTTTATATATTTTGGATGTCAACCCCTTATCGGATACGTCATTTATGAATATATTCTCCCATACTGTAGGAGGTCTTTTTGTTCTACTGATGGTGTCCTTTGCTGTGCAGAAGCTTTTCAGCTTGATATAGTCCCACTTGTTCATTTTTGCTTTTGTTTCCCTTGCTCGGGGAGATATATGTTCATGAAGAAGTCGCTCATGTTTATGTCCTACAGCTTTTTGCCTATATTTTTTTCTAAGAGTTTTATAGTTTCATGACTTACATTCAGGTCTTTGATCCACCTTGAGTTTACCTTTGTGTATGGGGTTAGACAGTAGTCCAACTTCATTCTCTTACATGTAGCTGTCCACTTTTTCCACCACCAGCTGCTGAAGAGGCCGTCATCTCCGCAATGTATATCCAAGGCTCCTTTGTCAAATATTAGTTGACTGTATGTGTTTCGGTTGACGTTTGGATTTTCTATTCTGTTCCACTGATCTGTGGGTCTGTTTTTGTGCCAATACCAAATTGTCTTGATTACTGTGGCTTTGTAGTAGAGCTTGAAGTCAGGGAGCGTAATTCCCCGTTTTATTCCTCCTTCTCAGGATTGCTTTGGCTGTTTCGGGTCTTTTGTGGTGCCATATGAATTTTAGAATTATTTATTCGAGTTCATTGAAGAAAGCTGTTGGTAGTTTGATAGGGATTGCGTTGAATCTGTAGATTGCTTTAGGTAGTATAGCCATTTTGACAATATTTATTCTTCCTAGCCAAGAGCATGGGATGTATTTCCATTTGTTAGTGTCCTCTTTAATTTCTCTTAGGAATGTCTTGTAGTTTTCAGGGCACAGGTCTTTCACTTCCTTCGTTAGGTTTATTCCTAGGTATTTTATTCTTTTTGATGCAATTGTGAATGGAATTGTTTTTCTAATTTCTCTTTCAGTTAGTTCATCGTTAGTTTATAGGAAAGCAACAGATTTCTGTGTGTTAATTTTGTATCCTGCAACTTTGCTGAATTCAGATATTAGTTCTAGTAGTTTTGGAGTGGAGTCTTTAGGGTTTTTTATGTACAATATCATGTCATCTGCAAATAGTGACAATTTGACTTCTTCTTTACCAATCTGGATGCCTTGTATGTCTTTGTTTTGTCTGATTGCCGTGGCTAGGACCTCCAGTACTATGTTGAATAACAGTGGAGAGAGTGGGCACCCCTGTCTTGTTCCCGATCTTAGATGAAAAGCTTTCAGCTTCTCGCTGTTAAGTATGATGTTAGCTGTGGGTTTGTCATATATAGCCTTTATGATGTTGAGGTACTTGCTCTCTATAACCATTTTGTTGAGAGTTTATTCATGAATGGATGCTGAATTTTGTCAAATGCTTTTTCAGCATCTATGGAGATGATCATGTGGTTTTTGTTCTTCTTTTTGTTGATGTGGTGGATGATGTTGATGGATTTTCAAATGTTGTACCATCCTTGCATCCCTGGGATGAATCTCACTTGATCACGGTGTATGATCCTCTTGATGTATTTTTGAATTCAGTTTGCTAATATTTTGTTGAGTATTTTTGCATCCACGTTCATCAGGTATATTGGTCTATAGTTTTCCTTTTTGGTGAGGTTTTTGCCCTGTTGGTATTAGAGTGATGCTGGCTTCATAGAATGAGTTTGGAAGTATTCCCTCCTCTTCTATTTTTTGGAAAACTTTAAGGAGAATGGGTGTTATTTCTTCTCTATATGTCTGGTAGAATTCAGAGGTGAATCCATCTGGTCCGGGGGTTTTGTTCTTGGGTAGTTTTTGATTACCGCTTCAATTTCGTTCCTGGTGATTGGTCTGTTTAGTTTTTCTGTTTGTTGTTTGGTCAGCTTTGGAAGATTGTATTTTTCTGGGAAGTTGTCCATTTCTTCTATGTTTTCCAGCTTGTTAGCATATAGATTCTCATAATATTCTCTTATGATTCTTTGTATTTCTGTGGGGTCCGTCGTGATTTTTCCTTTCTCATTTCTGATTCTGTTTGTGTAGATTCTCTTTTTCTCTTAATGAGTCTGGCTAGGGGTTTATCTATTTTGTTTATTTTTTCAAAGAACCAGCTCTTGGTTTCATTGATTTTTTCTATTGTTTTATTCTTCTCAATTTTATTTATTTCTTCTCTAATCTTTATTATGTCCCTCCTTCTGGTGACTTTGGGCCTCATTTGTTCTTCTTTTTCCAATTTCAGTAATTGTGTCTTTAGACTATTCATTTGGGAATGTTCTTCTTCTTTAAATAGGCCTGGATTGCAATATACTTTCCTCTTAGAACTGCCTTTGCTGCGTCCCACAGAAGTTGTGGCTTTGTGTTGTTGTTGTCATTAGTCTCCATATATTCTTTGATTTCTGTTTTGATTTGGTCATTAACCCATTGATTAATTAGGAGAATGTTGTTAAGTCTCCATGTATTTGTGAGCCTTTTTGATTTCTTTCTAAAATTTATTTCTAGTTTTATACCTTTATGATCTGAGAAGTTGGTTGGTAGAATTTCAATATTTTCGATTTTACTGAGGTTCTTTTTGTGGCCTAGTATGTGGTCTATTCTGGAAAATGTTCCATGTGCACTTGAGAAGAATGTGTATCCTGTTGCTTTTGGGTGTAGAGTTCTGTAGATATTTGTTAGGTCCATCTGTTCTAGTGTGTTTTTCAGTGCCTCTGTGTCTTTACTTATTTTCTGTCTGGTTGATCTGTCTCTTGGAGTGAGTGGTGTGTTGAAGTCACCTAAGATGAATGCATTGCTGTCTATTTCCTCCTTTAATTCTGTTAGTATTTGTTTCACAAATGCCGGTGCTCCTGTGTTGGGTGCATATATATTTAAAATGGTTATATCCTCTTGTTGGATTGACCCCTTTATCATTATGTAATGTTCTTCTTTATCTCTTGCTACTTTCTTCATTTTGAAGTCTATTTTGTCTGATACAAGTACTGCAACACCTGCTTTTTTCTCCTTGTTATTTGCATGAAATATCTTTTTCCATCCCTTCACTTTTAATCTCGGGATATCTTTGCGTTTGAGGTGAGTTTCTTGTAGGCAGCAAATAGATGGGTTGCTTTTTTGTCCATTCTGTTACTCTGTGTCTTTTAATTGGTGCATTCAGTCCATTTACGTTTAGGGTGGTTATTTTATTTTTTATTTATTTATTTATTTATTTTTTAAAAAGTATAATTTATTTTATATCATTAATTTACAATTACATGTGCAATATTACGATTATTAAACTACCCCTTCATCAGGTCCCCCCCACCAACCCCATTACAGTCACTGTCCATCAGCGTAGTGAGATGCTATAGAATCACTACTTGTATTCTCTGAGTTGTACTGCCCTCCCCGTGCCCCCCCAACATTACATCTGCTAATCGTAATGCCCCTTTTTCCCTCTTATCCCTCCCTTCCCGCCCATTTTCCCCAGTCCCTTTCCCTTTGGTAACTATTAGTCCGTTCTTGGGTTCTGTGAGTCTGCTGCTGTTTTGTTCCTTCAGTTTTTTTCTTTGTTCTTATACTCCACATATGAGTGAAATCATTTGATACTTGTCTTTTTCGGCTTGGCTTATTTCACTGAGCATAATACCCTCTAGCTCCATCCATGTTGTTGCAAATGGTAGGATTTGTTTTCTTCTTATGGCTGAATAATATTCCATTGTGTATATGTACCACATCTTCTTTATCCATTCATCTACTGATGGACACTTAGGTTGCTTCCATTTCTTGGCTATTGTAAATAGTGCTGCAATAAACATAGGGGTGCATCTGTCCTTTTCAAATTGGGCTGCTGCATTCTTAGGGTAAATTCCTAGGAGTGGAATTCCTGGGTCAAATGGTATTTCTATTTTGAGTTTTTTGAGGAACCTCCATACTGCTTTCCACAATGGTTGAACTAATTTGCAGTCCCACCAGCAGTGTAGGAGGGTTCCCTTTTCTCCACATCCTCGCCAACATTTGTTGTTGCTTGTGTTTTGGATGTTGGCCATCCTCACTGGTGTGAGGTGATATCTCATTGTGGTTTTAATCTGCATTTCTCTGATGATTAGCGATGTGGAGCATCTTTTCATGTGCCTGTTGGCCATCTGAATTTCTTCTTTGGAGAAGTGTCTATTCATGTCCTCTGCCCATTTCTTAATTGGATTATTTGCTTTCTGTTTGTTAAGGTGCATGAGTTCTTTATATATTTTGGATGTCAACCCTTTATCAGATACGTTTTTTATGAATATATTCTCCCATACTGTAGGATGTCTTTTTGTTCTACTGATGGTGTCCTTTGCTGTACAGAAGCTTTTCAGCTTGATATAGTCCCACTTGTTCATTTTTGCTTTTGTTTCCCTTGCCCGGGGAGATATGTTCATGAAGAAGTTGCTCATGTTTATGTCCAAGAGATTTTTGCCTATGTTTTTTTCTAAGAGTTTTATGGTTTCATGACTTACATTCAGGTCTTTGATCCACCTTGAGTTTACCTTTGTGTATGGGGCTAGACAGTAGTCCAGTTTCATTCTCTTACATGTAGCTGTCCAGTTTTTCCAACACCAGCTGCTGAAGAGGCTGTCATCTCCCCATTGTATATCCAAGGCACTTTTATCAAATATTAATTGACTGTATATGTTTGGGTTAATGTTTGGATTTTCTATTCTGTTCCACTGGTCTGTGGGTCTGTTTTTGTGCCAATACCAAATTGTCTTGATTACTGTGGCTTTGTAGTAGAGCTTGAAGTCAGGGAGTGTAATTCCCCCTGTTTTATTCCTCCTTCTCAGGATTGCTTTGGCTATTCGGGGTCTTTTGTGGTTCCATATGAATTTTAGAATTATTGGTTCCAGTTCATTGAAGAAAGCTGTTGGTAGTTTGATAGGGATTGCATTGAATCTGTAGATTGCTTTAGGTAGTATAGCCATTTTGACAATATTTATTCTTCCTAGCCAAGAGCATGGGATGCATTTCCATTTGTTAGTGTCCTCTTTAATTTCTCTTAGGAGTGTCTTGTAGTTTTCAGAGTACAGGTCTTTCACTTCCTTCGTTAGGTTTATTCCTAGGTATTTTATTCTTTTTGATGCAATTGTGAATGGAATTGTTTTTCTGATTTCTCTTTCTGTTAGTTCATCATTAGTGTATAGGAAAGCAACAGATTTCTGTGTGTTAATTTTGTATCCTGCAACTTTGCTGAATTCAGATATTAGTTCTAGTAGTTTTGGAATGGAATCTTTAGGGTTTTTTATGTACAGTATCATGTCATCTGCAAATAGTGACAGTTTGACTTCTTCTTTACCAATCTGGATGCCTTGTAGTTTAGGGTGATTATTGAAAGATATGTACTTATTGCCATTGCTGGCTTTAGATTCGTGGTTACCAAAGGTTCAAGGGTTGCTTTTTTACTACCTCTTGATGTATTTTTGAATTCGGTTTGCTAATATTTTGTTGAGTATTTTTGCATCTATGTGCATCAGGGATTTAGTCTGTCATTTTATTTTTTGGTGGGTCTTTGCCTGTTTTTGGTATTAGAGTGATGGGTTCATAGAATGAGTTTGGAAATATTCCCTCCTCTGCTCTTTTTTGGAAAACTTTAAGGAGAATGGGTATTAATTCTTCTCTGTATGTCTGATAAAATTTAGTGGAGAATCCATATGGCCCGAGGGTTTTGTTCTTGGGTATTTTTCTGATTACTGATTCTATTTTGTTGCTGGTAATTGGTCCATTTAGGTTTTCTGTTTCTTTCTTGTTTAGTCTTGGAAGGTTATATTTTTCTAAAACGTTGTCCATTTCTTCCAGGTTTTCCACCTTGTTAGCATATATATTTTCATAGTGTTCTCTAATAATTCTTTTTATTTTTGTTGGGTCCAACGTGATTTTTCCTTTCTCATTTCTGATTCTGTTTATGTGTGTAGATTCTCTTTTTCTCTTAATAAGGCTTGCTAGGGGTTTATCTATTTTGTTTATTTTTTCAAAGAACCAGCTTTTGGTTTCATTGATTTTTTCTATTGTTTTATTCTTCTCAATTTTATTTATTTCTTCTCTAATCTTTATTATGTCCCTCCTTCTGGTGATTTTGAGCCTCATTTGTTCTTCTTTTTCCAATTTCAATAATTGTGACTTTAGCCTATTCATTTGGGATTGTTCTTACTTCTTTAAATAGGCCTGGATTGCAATACACTTTTCTCTTAGTAGTACTGCCTTTGCTGCATCCCAGAGAAGTTGGGCTTTTTGCTGTTGTTGTCATTTGTCTCCATATATTGTTTGATCTCTGTTTTAATTTGGTCGTTGATCCATTGATTATTTAGGAGCATGTTGTTAAGCCTCCATTTATTTGTGAGCCTTTTTGTGTTCTTTGTACAATTTATTTCTAGTTTTATTCCTTTGTGATCTGAGAAGTTGGTTGGTAGAATTTCAATATTTTTTAATTTACTGAGGTTCTTTTTGTGGCTTGGTATGTGGTCTATTCTGGAAAATGTTCCATGTGCACTTGAGAAGAATGTGTATCCTGCTGCTTTTGCATGTAGAGTTCTGTAGATCCATTTGTTCTAGCGTGATGTTCAGTGTGTCTGTGTCCTTACTTATTTCTTGTCTGGTTGATGTGTCCTTTGGAGTGAGTGGAGTGTTGAAGTCTCCTAAAATGAATGCATTGCTTTCTATTTCCTCCTTAATTCTGTTAGTATTTGCTTCACATATGTCGGCGCTCCTGTGTTTTATGCATATATATTTATAATGGTTATATCCTCTTGTTGGACTGACCCCTTTATCTTTATGTAATGTCCTCCTTTATTTCTTGCTACTTTCTTTCTTTCGATGTCTATTTTTTCTGATATAAGTACTGCAACACCTGCTTATTTCTCTGTGGTGTTTGCATGAAATGTCTTTTTCCATCCCTTCACTTTTAGTCTGTGTATATCTTTGGGTTTGAGGTGAGTCTCTTGTAAGCAGCATATAGATGGGTCTTGCTTTTTTTTTTAATATAATTTATTTTGGTATCATTAATCTACAATTACATGTGCAATATTATGTTTATTAAACTACCCCCTCATCACGTCCCCTCCACCAACCCCGTTACAGTCACTGTCCTTCAGCATAGTGAGATGCTATGGGTCTTGCTTTTTTATCCATTCTATTACTCGGTGTCTTTTGATTTGTGCATTCAGTCCATTTACATTTACGGTGATTATCGATAGATATGTACTTATTGCCATTGCAAGCTTTGGATTCGTGTTTACCAAAGGTTCAAGGGTAGCTTCTTTCGTATCTAACCGTCTAAATTAAGTCTCTTGTTAAGCTATTATAAACAGAGTCTGATGATTCTTTATTTCTCTCCCTTCTTATTCTTCCTCCTCCATTTTTTGTATGCTAGGTGTTTTATTCTGTACTCTTTTACATTTCCTTTGACTGTTTTTGTGGATAGTTGATTTTATTTTTTGCCTTTAGTTAGTATTTGAATGGTCTGCTTTCTTTGCTATGATTTTATTTTCTCTGGTGACATCTTTTTAGCCTTAGGAGTGCTTCCATCTAGAGCAGTTCCTTTAAGATATCCTGTAGAGGTGGTTTGTGGGAGGCAAATTCTCTCAGCTTTCGCTTGTCTGGGAATTGTTTAATCCCTCCCTCAAATTTAAATGATAATCCTGCTGGATACAGTATTCTTGTTTCAAGGCCCTTCTCTCATTGCATTAAATATATCATGCCATTCTCCTCTGGCCTGTAAGGTTTCTGTTGAGACTTCTGATGTTAGACTGATGGGTTTTCCTTTGTAGGTTATCTTTTTTCTCTCTCTGGCTGCCTTTAATACTCTGTCCTTGTCTTTGATCTTTGCCGTTGTAATTATTATATTTCTTGGTGTTGTCCTCCTTGGGTCCCTTGTGTTGGGAGATTTGTGGGCTTCCATGGTCTGAGAAACTATTTCCTTTCCCAGCTTGGGGAAGTTCTCCTCACTTATGTCTTCAAAGACACTTTCTATCCCTTTTTCTCTCTCTTCTTCTTCTGGTACTCCTATAATGTGAATATTGTTCTGTTTGGATTGGTCACACAGTTCTCTTAATATTCTTTCATTCCTAGAGATCCTTTTATGTCTCTCTGCCTCAGGTTCTCTGTACTCCTGTTCTCTGATTTCTATTCCATTAACAGTATCTTGCACCTCATCCAGTCTGCTCTTCAGCCCATCAATCGTTTCATTTCTGTAATATCTCTCCTGACTTCCTCCCTTATTCTTGCATATTTCTCTGTAGGTCCATCAGCATGGGTATGACTTTTATTCTGAAACCTTTTTCAGGAAGATTGTTTAAATCTGTCCCACCTGGCCCTCTCTCTGAGGTTGTCTGGGTGAGTCTTGACCATATTTGTCTGTCTTTTCATGGTGATAGGAGTGGTCGCAGGCAGGTTCTACATGTGTCACCTGGGAGAACAAAGTCCCTTCCTGCTTGTTCTCCTTGCCCTTCTCTGCAGCCTGTGCCGATTACCCACCCACTGGGAGGCAGTCTCTGGGATAATCCCCTAAACTGCCATGGACAGGACAGCCCTCAGGCTAGCCTAGAGCACTGTGGGGGTTTGCAGCCATGTTGGGTGCGCTCTTCACCCCTTGGTGCCTTTTGGTCCTCGCTCTGGCTTCTGCGGCCTTTCCTGGTTAGCTGCGCGCCCGCTGGGAGGAGATTCTGTGGGGCCATTTCTGGTTAGCTGCGTGCCCACTGGGAGGAGATTCTGTGTACTTGTTGTGGGCGGGGCTGCTCTCCTGCTCTTCCACAGCTGTGGTGCATCTGCTGCAGTGCCGGCCGGGGGGAACAAATGGCAGGCTGCTTATCTCTGTGAGGGCCTTTGGGGCTGCTTTACCCAGCAGTCTGTTAGGGGGCCCGAAGTTCCTCAAGATTCCCAGCCTGCTGGGCTGAGTGCACTGGGACAGTTTTGCTCCTCTGTTGGGCCCTTGTCTCTTTAAGACTTTTAAGAAAGCACCCGCTTTTCTTTTGTCCCAGGGGAGCCGGCTGTGGGGACCCGCTCGCAGTCTCCGTCTCAGATCCTGCCCTTCCGTTTCTCTAATCTCCAGTACACCATGTGATGTGTGTCTGTGCTCCCAGTCCAGATCACGAGGGCTGGTTATTTAGCAGTCCTGTGCTTCCACTCCCTCCCCACTCTGATTCTTTTCCTCCCACCAGGTGAGCTGGGGTGTGGGAGTGCTTGGGTCCCACCAGGTTGGGGCTTTGTATCTTACCCACTTCGTGAGGCGCTGAGTTCTCCCAGATGTAGCTGTAGCCTGGCTGTTGTACTGAATCTTCTGGTCTCTCTTTTAGGAATAGTTGTATTTGTTGTATTTTCACAAATATATATGGTTTTGGGAGCAGATTTCCACTGCTCTACTCATCCCGCCATCTTCCCGGAACTGCGTGTCTATCTGCCATTTTAATTACTATACGTCTTGGTGGTGTCCTCTCTGGGTCCCTAGTGTTGGGAGATGTGTGCACCTCCATGGCCTGAGAGACTATCTCCTCCCTAGATTGGAGAAGTTTTCAGCAATTACCTCCTCAAAGACACTTTGTATCAATTTTTCTCTTTCTTCTTCTGGTACCCCTATAATGCAAATATTCTTCCATTTGGATAGGTCACACAGTTCTCTCAAAATTCTTTCATTGTTAGAGATCCTTTTTTCTCTCTGTGCCTCAATTTCTTTGTATTCCTCTTCTGTAGCTTCTATTTCATTTATTGTCTCCTCCACTATATCCAACCTGCTTTTAATACCCTCCATTGTACTCTTCAACAATTGGATTTCTGACCGGAATTCATTCCTGAGTTCTTGAATATCTTTCTGTACTTCCATGAGCATGTTAATGATTTTTATTTTGAACTCCCTGTCAGGAAGATTCATGAGGTTGATGTCATTTAAATCTTTCTCAGGAGTTGTATTAATAATTTCACTCTGAACCAGGTTCCTTTGGCATTTCATATTTGTATGTGGCATTTCATATTTGCCGGTTTGCGAGCCAGGTGGGGCTGGCCGGGAGAAATGCACAGTAGGCTGCATATCACAGAGGTGGGCCTTGGTGCTGTGTAGCCACCCAGGGAGCTGGAGCACCTGAAGATTTTCTAAGGAGGAAGATTTCTTTTTCCTCCTTAAATATGGGTGTCTACATGGCAAAGCTCCAACCTGCTGGGTAGAGTGCACCCGGGCAATTTTGTCTACCTGTCATCTCTCCTGAGCAGTAAGCTCTGTGAAATCCTTGCCCCTTTAGCAGCCCTCTTGCTAAGGGCTTCCTTGTTAGGAAATCTCTCAGACTGCCTGCCTTTATTTTGTCCCAGAGCAGCCAGATATGGATCCCTGCTTTCCTCAAGTGGCTGGAATCTCAGTCTCTCCAGGAATTCTTCCTGTCTTAGCTTTCCAACCCTGTAATCATGAGAGTATCATGCAAGCACCATGAAATATAGGTTTGTGCTCCCAGAGCAGATCCCCTGAGTTAGGTATTCAGCAGTCCCAGGATTCCACTCCCTCCCTACTCCTTTTTTCTTCCTCCCGCAGGTGAGCTGGGGTGGGGTAAGGGCTTGGGTCCTGCCAGGCCACAGCTTTGGTACATTACCCTGTTCTGTGAGGTCTGCTCTTTTCTCCAGGTGTATGCAATCTGGTGCAGTCCTCTTTACTGTTGCTCTTTCAGGATTAGTTGTATTATATTTTCTTATTATATGTGGTTTTAGGAGGATGCCTGTGTCTCACCTCTCATGCTGTCATCTTTAATCCCTCAGTGACTTCTTTAGTAGTAAATATTTCTTATTATCTGTTACTTCCCACGTTAAATAGTAACATCAGTAAAATGAGGGCTTGCTAGGCCATGCCCTCCACTGAAAGTACAAAGAATAAAGATAACTCCTCTGCTGAAACTGATCATAGCCTTGTAGAATAAACATAACTGCAAAAGAGTTTTCAAGTATGTGCAATATACAGAGTTAGCATAGGGCCGAGTAAGGATTCAGGGAAGGCTTTCCCGAGGATGTCATAGCTTGCTTTTAATGAATGAATAAATTTGCTAAGGCACACAGGGCAGAAAGGATTTTAGGCAAAGGAATTGGCCCGAGCAAAGGTGTCCTACAGCCAACTGGGTTCAGGAAGCCTAGTTCAGTTGTAAGTACAGGAGGAGAAGGACATGAGGCTTCTGGAGCCAGATCATGAAGAACCATGTTTACCATGTTGACCAAATTTTTACTTTATCCCGCAAGCAGTGTGGAGCTATTGAAGGAAGATAACTAAAACGAGCGTCAGACTTAGTGTTCCTTACGTTTAGCTTTAAAAATCCTTTAACATCAAGGTCCATATATATGATTGCTTAAAACTGCAGGGACATGTGGTAGGGAAAACCTGAATGCTTCATTCAGGTGTGACTTTAGGTGAAGAGTCATCTAGGTAGAGGGGTATAAGCAATGAAGAAGGCAAATTATTCCTGGTATGTTGTGAGGGAAGGTTGAAGAAGGATCTGGTCTGCATCAGAGAAGTTCCCCAAGGCAGTCCATCAATCTTATATAATGACCTCACAAAAAAAGGGGTTCTTTAATAAGTAATTACTCTCTTAATAAGTGAGATTTTTCTCTTCTATGTCCCAAGTAACTCATCCTAAAAATCAAATGATTGAATGTTTTGGATAATTATTATAAACAAGGTGTATTATTAGTAAGTGAGGAGACTCAAAGATATATGGCCCAGCCTCAAGAAACACGATTTTTCTATATGTCTGTATAAGTCAGGGAAGGTAAGTCTTGGACTTTTTTATAGATAGCTAGGAACATTTGTCAGTACCTGAAAACTTGCTTGTTTAAAAGAAAACCTTGAACAAGTGCTTTTGTCATTTCTAATATTGAGTTACATTTAAAGCATGTTCAAATTCTTCATATATTTTATGCACTTTCCTGTGGTTTCACAATTTAGAGGAAGAAAGAATTCCACAACTTGCTAAGTAGTATCCTCTAAGGTCAAGAAGTGGAACTATAAAAGATACGTAAAATAAGTATGTCTTGACTTTGGAGGCCATAACCAAAACGAGAATCCCCAAAATGCTGTAAGGAATGGCACTTTCACCAAAATCATTTGCACATTGAGCACCTTCTATTGGCCTGGTACTGTCCTGGGTGTTACTAAGTGCCTACCAGTGTGACTACTCTGAAAGCAACACTAGGCATGTGGATGATCCAGTTCCAGTGTGTCTGCTTAAAAATCATATTTCTGTGTTTTGTAAGGTGGGACTTCAGTGAAAGAATTGGAATGATACTGTTTGTTTGCCTTGAGTTTTAGCTATTGATTTGGTACAAAAGA
Organism: Smutsia gigantea; assembly: GCA_032199065.1. NCBI lineage: Eukaryota > Metazoa > Chordata > Mammalia > Pholidota > Manidae > Smutsia > Smutsia gigantea. Next base: position 50,931 of record JAVSCE010019805.1, on the reverse strand, counting down.
GTTCTGCTGAAATTGTAGTTGTTAATGTTGACAAATTTTCAAGTTCTTTTTGACTTGGAGATAATAATGAAGAGTGGCTAGATTCTCCTAGCATCTCTCTCAGTGCAAGCTAGGTGGCTTTTCACGGGCATTGTCTTGCCGAACATGATTAACCCAGGAATTCTCTGGCTAGGCTATTCTGTAAAGAGCAAGTAGGAAAGCTGTCTCCAAGTATTTGAAAGTTGTCTTCAAGGACCTTTAGGAAAAGAAGGATTAATTAGGTAGTTTATGTATGATGTTTGTTAAATTGCCTAATTTGTATGTACCTCAATTTCCATAGGTGTAAAATGGGATACTCTTTGGACCTATCTCATAATATTGTTGGGAGGAAAAAAATATATGTAAAGCCCTTATGAGAACTTGGCATGTAGTCAATGCTCAGTAATACTAGCTTCTGTTATTTTTTTCTGTGTAGCTCAAAGGAAAGAAACCTAGCAAGGTATCTTTCTAAGTAAGTGTGTGCTTGCCTAGGTAAACATTATTTTTATGTTTACCAAGTTTTTTTAAATTAAGGTATTATTGATAAACACTCTTATGAAGGTTTCACATGAAAAAACAATGTGGTTACTACATTCACCCATGTTATTGTGTCCACTCCATGACCCATTGCAGTCACTGCCCAACAGTGTAGTAAGATGCCACAGAGTCACTATTTGCCTACTCTGTGCTACACTGTCTTCCCCATTCCCCCCTACACCATGTGTGCCAATCATAATACCCCTCAGTACCCTTCTTCCTCCCTCCCCCCCAACGCTTCCCCTCTCCTCCCCTTTGGTAACCACTAGTCCCTTCTTGGAGTCTGTGAGTCTGCTGCTGTTTTGTTCCTTCAGTTTTGCTTCATTGTTATACTCCACAGATGAATGAAATCATTTGGTACGTGTCTTTCTCTGACTGGTTTATTTCACTGAGCATAATATGCTCCAGCTCCATCCATGTTGTTGCAAATGGTAGGCTTTGTTTCTTCTTATGGCTGAATAGTATTCCACTGTGTATATGTACCACCTCTTCTTTATCCATTCATCTACTGATGGACACTAAGGTTGCTTCCATATCTTGGCTATTGTAAATGGTGCTGCAATAAACATAGGGGTGCATATGTCTTTTTGAATCTGAGAAATTATATTCTTCGAGTAAATTCCTAGGAGTGGAATTCCCAGGTCAAATGGTATTTCTATTTTTAGTTTTTGGAGGAACCTCCATATTGCTTTCAACAATGTTTGAACTAGCTTACATTCCCACCAGCAGTGCAGGAGGGTTCCCCTTTCTCCGCATCCTCGCCATCATTTGTTGTTCTTAGTGTTTTGGATAGTGGCCATCCTCACTGGTGTGAGGTGATATCTCACTGGGGTTTTTCTTGCATTTCCTTGATAATTAGTGATGTGGAGCATCTTTTCATGTGCCTGTGGACATCCGAATTTCTTCTTTGGAGAATTGTTCATATCCTCTGCCCATTTTTTTGTATTATTAAGGTATTATTGATATACTCTCTTAAGATAGTTTCACATGAAAAGACAATGTGGTTACTATATTTACCCATATTATCAAGTCCCCACCCACCATACCCCAGTGCTCCTCCGCCCTTTTTTTTAATTGGGTTATTTGCTTTTTGGGTGTTGTGGCATGTGAGTTCTTTATATATTTTGGATGTTAACGCCTTGTTGGATATATCTTTTACAAATATATTCTCCCATACTGTAGGATGCCTTTTTGTTCTGTTGATGATGTCCTTTGCTGTACAGAGCTTTTTAGTTTGATACAGTCCCATATGTTCATTTTTGCTTTTGTTTCCCTTTCTCAAGGAGATGCATTCAGAAAAAAGCTGCTCATGGTTATATTCAGGAGATTTTTGCCTATGTTATCTTCTAAGACTATTATGGTTTCATGACTTACATTCAGGACTTTGATACATTTCGAGTTTACTTTTGTGTATGCGGATAGACAATAATCCAGTTTCATTCTCTTGCATGTAGCTGTCCAGTTTTGCCAAAACCAGTGTTGAAGAGGCTGTCATTTCCTCATTGTATGTCCATGGCTCTGTTATCATATATTAATTGACCATATATGCTTGGGTTGATATGTGGGCTCTCTAGTCTGTTCCATTGGTCTCTGGGTCTGTTCTTGTGCTAGTACCAAATTGTCTGTGGCTTTGTAGTAGAGCTTAAAGTCAGGGAGCATAATTTCCCCAGCTTTATTCTTCCTTCTCAGGATTGCTTTGGCTATTTGGGGTTTTTTATGGTTACATATGAATTTTAGAACTATTTTCTCTAGTTTGTTGAACCATGCTGTTGGTATTTTGATAGGGATTGCAGTGAATCTGTAGATTGCTTTAGGCAGGATGGCCATTTTGACAATATTAATTCTTCCTAGCCAAGAGCATGGGATTAATTTCCATTTGTTAGTGTCCTCTTTAATTTCTCTTAGGAGTGTCTTGTAGTTTTCAGGGTACAGGTCTTTCACTTCCTTCATTAGGTTTATTCCTAGGTATTTTATTCTTTTTGATGCAATTGTGAATGGAATTGTTTTCCTGATTTCTCTGTCTGTTAGCTCATCGTTAGTGTATAGGAAAGCAACAGATTTCTGTGTGTTAATTTTGTATCCTGCAACTTTGCTGAATTCAGATATTAGATCTAGTAGTTTTGGAGTGGATTCTTTAGGGTTTTTTTTTTTATGTGCAATATCATGTCATCTGCAAACAGTGACAGTTTAACTTCTTTACCAGTCTGGATGCATTTTATTTCTTCGTGTTGTCTGATTGCCATGGTGAGGACCTTCAGAACTATGTTGCATAAAAGTGGAGAGTGTGGGTATCCTTGTCTTGTTCCCTATCTTAAAGGAAAGGCTTTCAGCTTCTTGCTGTTAAGTATGATGTTGGCTGTGGGTTTGTTATAATGGCCTTTATTATGTTGAGGTACTTGCCTTCTATACCCATTTGTTGAGAGTTTTTATCATGAATGGATGTTGAATTTTGTCAAATGCTTTTTCAGCATCTATGGAAATGATCATGTGGTTTTGTCCTTTTTGTTGTTGTGGTAGATGATGTTAATGGATTTTCTAATATTGTACCATCCTTGCATCCCTGGAATAAATCCCACTTGATCATGACGGATGATCTTTTTGATGTATTTTTGAATTCGGTTTGCTAATATTTTGTTGAGTATTTTTGCATCTATATTCATCAGGGATATTGGTCTGTAATTTTCTTTTTTTGTGGTGTCGTTGCCTGGTTTTGGTATTAGGATGATGCTGGCCTCATAGAATGAGTTTGGAAGTATTCTGTCCTCTTCTACTTTTTGGAAAACTTTAAGGAGAATGGGTAGTAGGTCTTCACTAAATGTTTGATAAAATTCAGCAGTGAAGCCATCTGGTCCAGGTGTTTTGTTCTTAGGCAGGTTTTTGATTACCAATTCAATTTCGTTCCTAGTAATTGGTCTGTTGAGAATTTCTGTTTCTTTCTGGGTCAGCCTTGGAAGGTTGTATTTTTCTAGACAGTTGTCCATTTCTTCTAGGTTATCAGTTTGTTAGCATATAATTTTTCATAGTATTCTCTAATAATTCTTTGTATTTCTGTGGTGTCTGTAGTGATTTTTCCTTTCTAAGTTTTGATTCTGTTTGCATATGTAGACTCTCTTTTTTTCTTGATAAGTCTGGCTAGGGGTTCATCTATTTTGTTCATTTTCTCGAAGAACCACCTCTTGCTTTCGTTGATCCTTTCTATTGTTTTATTCTTCTTGGTTTTAGTTATTTCTGCTCTAATCTTTATTATGTCCTTCCTTCTACTGACTTTGGGCCTCATTTGTTTTTCTTTTTCTAGTTTCATTAATTTTGAGTTTAGACTGCTCATTTGAGAATGTTCTTCTTTCCTGAGGTAGGCCTGTATTGCAGTATACTTCCCTCTTAGCACAGACTTTGCTGCATCCCACAGATTTTGTGGTGTTGAATTACTGTCATCATTTGTCTCCATATATTGCTTGATCTCTGTTTTTATTTGGTCATTGATCCATCGGTTATTTAGGAACATGTTGTTAAACCTCCATGTGTTTGTGGGCTTTTTAATTTTCTTTGCATAATGTATTTCTAAGTTCATACCTTTGTGGTCTAAGAAGCTGATTGGTACAATTTCAATCTTTTAAAATTTAGTGAGGCTCTTTTTGTGGCCTAGTATATGATCTATTCTTGAAATGTTCCATGTGCACTTGAGAAGAATGTGTATCCTGTGGCTTTTGGGTGTAGAATTCTGTAGATGTCTGTTAGGTCCATCTGTTCTAATGTGTTGTTCAGTGCCTCTGTCTCCTTACTTATTTTCTGTGTGGTTTATCTTTACTTTGTAGTGAGTGGACTGTTAAAGTCTCCTAGAATGAATGCATTGCATTCTATTTTCCCTTTTAATTCTGTATTTGTTTCACATATGTTGGTGCTCCTGTGTTGGGTGCATAGATATTTATAATGGTTATATCCTCTTGTTGGACTGACCCCTTTATCATTATGTAATGTTCTTCTTTGTCTCTGTGACTTTCTTTGTTTTAAAGTCTATTTTGTCTGATATAAGTACTGCAACTCCTGCTTTTTTCTCTCTGTTAGTTGCATGAAATATCTTTTTCCATCCCTTTACTTTTAGTCTGTGTATGTCTTTGGGTTTGAAGTGAGTCTCTTGTAGGCAGCATATAGATGGGTCTTGTTTTTTATCCATTCAGTGACTCTGCGTCTTTTAATTGGTGCAATCAGACCACTTACATTTAAGGTGGTTATCGATAGGTATGTACATATTAGGCATTGCAGGCTTTAGATTCGTAGTTACCAGAGGTTCAAGTATGTTTATCAAGTTTTAAACATATTCCTCACTGATCTTTGCACAAATTGCTGAAGTGTAGGTACAAAGATTAGTACTTTTCATTTTTCTGAGCTGAAGCTCAAGGAGGGTAATTATTTGCCAAAAGTTGCCCTGCTAGTATGTAAATGCACTGGAACTTGAATGAGGCCTTCTAATTTCCTAATTCAACATGCTTTCCAGTATATCAGGCTACCTCAGTGAAGCAACCAAAGCAAATCCAAAGATGCTGAGGGATGCAGGTAACAGCTGAGTGAATAACCTACTGGAGTTCTTACAAAACAGTTCATCAGGCAGTGTCTGTATTCAAGCAGCAGCTGGGTGACCAATTTTCACAGATACTGTGAAGGACTTGATACATTTAGGAAAATCTTGACCTAGATGACTCTAGTGGCCCTTTTGATGAAGGTTTTGTGATCTTATGTGGATGAAATTCATTAATATCTTTAAAAATTGTCGTTATTTTTCATTGTGACTCATTTTAAAGTCCTAAGTAACTTAACCTGCTTCTCCCTTAGGATTGCCTCATTCTTTCTGATAGCAGAATGAGTCATATGACCTCAGATATTTAGCCTTAGGTGTATGTCCCATTTGCATCACACAAAATATTAAAAAGATGTGCTCAATAGTTGAAATATAGCAAAATTAGTAATGTTTACTGTTTTATACAGAACATTCTTAAGTGAAGCTGGTATTTTTTCCCCTTTACTACTAGTCTGGGAGTGAAAAAATACAACATTCCTAATACCATTTGGTGCTGCCACCTCAATTCACGTTCAAGTACCAACAGTTTTACCCATTTATTTTGTTCCATGAGTGCAAGTGTTCACTACAATTGTTCCAGTATTAACTGTGATTCAAAAGAGTTATTCATTGCTTTGACAATTTCAGCTCCACTTGTGTTTGTTGTCAAGAATTCACATAAAAGATATTAATTGGTGCTGATACCAGATGAATATAAGCAAAACAGCAAGTCCAGCCATATCTGTAGATTCATCCATTTGTAAGCCAATTATAGCTTTGAAGATTAGCTATTAACTTAGTCTTCAAATTTGCAACAATTTTTAATTCAGCCAGTTAGTTCTCATTGGAGAACAGCACTCCTGTGATTGTGATTTCTTTACTGAATTATCAGGCCTTCAACACTATCAGTTGTATCAGGGCTTTAAATTAGTCTCTCAGCTAATGTGTGAGTTTCTCCAGTCAGTGCAATACAAAAACCTGTAAGATAACTTCAGTGGTTTTTTATTTCTAGTTTGGAAAAGCTGAAACAATTTTGGTTTTTAAAGAGCTCATCACATTTATGGTTACAATATTTGCATTATTTTCATAAGGTTGCTGTAACAAAGTACATAAATTAGGTAACTTAAATAACAGAAATTTGTTGTTTCACAGTTTTGGAGTCTAGCAATATGAAATGAAGGTGTTGGCAGGACCATGCCCTCTCTAAAGTCTCTAGGGAAGGGTCCTTCCTCACCTCTTCTTAACTTCATTCAGGTGGTTTCTGAAAATCCTTAGCATTTCTTGGTTTGTGGCAGCTTAACTTGAATCTCTTCCCATGGCTGTTTCCCTCTGTGTGTGTTTTCTTCTTATGAGGATACCACTCCCTGGGGTATGGCCTAATCTAGTATGACCCATCTTAGGTGATTGCATCTGCAAAGACCGTACTTCCATTCCATGAAGTGACATTCTCAGGTTCAGAGTAGACATAAATTTTGCAGGCACACTATTCAACTCAGTACAGTATTCAATTCCTTTCTCTGTAGACTCTTTCTTTCAACTCTGGTCTCAAAATGATGCTGAACATCAGTAATACTATAAAACTACTTGAAAATGTTCTACTGCATGAAGCTCAATACGGTAAGTTATAAACATCTGTAAAGCCAAGGATAGATGGCTTTCATCATACTTTATTTATCTGTTTATTTGTAGTTTTGCTCAGTGTCTCTCGTGGACATGCCTTCCTTCCTTGAGTTAGAAAACACCTGGGTGTCAGGTTTCTCTCTTTGAACAGCTTTTGCTGTTGGAGATGTTGCATCTACATTTGTAGACAGTACAGCTGTGGATGGAGGAAACCAGTCTTTCAATCACCCTATTTTATGCCAGCTATTCCTAAGTAGAAGAAAAATATTAAATTTTAGTACAAAATCATATTTTAGATGAAAATAAAAATTCTAAAGTTTTCAAGATTTAAAAAACAGTGTGAAACAAGGTATGTAAGTATACTTGGTAGTGTTTCCACAGAGGTACAAGAAAACCTTGTGGGCTTCAAAATGGTGATTTACTTGATAATGAGATTGCAGAGGTCATGACAAGTGTAACTGAAGCGAGCTAGCAAGAGCCCGGTAGCAATACAGAGAGCAGGAGAGAGGGGCTCAAGATGGTGGGATGAGCAGGGCGGTGGAAATCTTCTCCCAAAACCATATATATTTTTGAAAATACAACAAATACAACTATTCCTAAAAGAGAGACCAGAAGTTACAGTACAACAGCCAGGTTACATCTACGTCTGTGAGAACTCAGCATCTCACGAAGGGGGTAAGATACAAAGCTGTGACCTGGCGGGACCCGAGCACTCCCCAAACCCCAATCACCGGCGGGAGGAAAAGAATCAGAGTGGGGAGGGAGTAGAAGCACAGGACTGCTAAGTAACCAGCCCTGGTGATCTGCGCCGGAAGCACAGACACACATTGCATGGTGTACTGGATATTAGGGAAACAGAAGGCAGGATCCGAGATGGGGACTGCGAGCAGGTCCCCACAACCAGCTCCCCTGGGACAAAAGAAAAGCAGGTGCTTTTTTAAAAGTCTTAAAGGGACAAGGGCTCAACAGCTGAACAAAATTGTCCCAGCACACTCAGCCCAGCAGGCTGGGAATCTTGAAGAACTTCGGGCTTCCTAACCCCCTGCTGGGTAAAGCAGCCCTGAAGCCCATCATGGCGATAAGCAGCTGGCCATTCGTTCCCCCGGGCTGGTGCTACAAGAGACTCACGTCAAACCCAAAGACATACACAGACTAAAAGTGAAGGGATGGAAAAAGATATTTCGTGCGACTAACAGGGAGAAAAAAAGAGGAGTTGCAGCACTTAGACAAAAGAGACTTCAAAACAAAGAAAGTCACAAGAGACAAGGACATTACATAATGATAAAAGGGTCAATCCAACAAGAAGATATAACCATTATAAATATCTATGCACCCAACACAGGAGCACCTACATATGTGAAACAAATACCAACAGAGTTAAAGGGGGAAATAGAATGCAAAGCATTCATTCTAGGAGACTTCAACACACCACTCACTCTGAAGGACAGATCAACCAGACAGAAAATAAGTAAGGAGGCAGAGGCACTGAACAACACAATAGAACAAATGTACCTAACAGACATCTACAGAACTGTACACCCAAAAGCAGCAGAATACACATTCTTCTCAAGTGCACATGAAACATTTTCAAGAATAGATCATATACTAGGCCACAAAAAGAGCCTTGATAAATTCAAAAAGATTGAAATTGTACCAACCAGCTTCTCAGACCACAAAGGTATGAAACTAGAAATGAATTATGCAAAGAAAATGAAAAATCCTACAAACACATGGAGGCTTCACAACATGCTCCTAAATAACCAATGGATCAATGACCAAATAAAAACAGAGATCAAGCAATATATGGAGACAAATGGCAACAATAATTCAACACCACAAAATCTGTGGGACCCAGCGAAGGCTGTGCTAAGAGGAAAGTATATTGCAATGCAGGCCTCCCTCAGGAAAGAAGAACAATCCCATATGAGCAGTCTAAACTTACAATTCACGAAACCAGAAAAAGAAGAACAAATGAGACCCAAAGTCAGAAGAAGGAGGGATATAATAAAGATTAGAGCAGAAATAAATAAAATCGAGAAGAATAAAACAATAGAAAGGATCAATGAAACAGGAACTGGTTCTTCAAGAAAATAAACAAAATACATAAACGCCTAGCCAGACTTATCAAGAAAAAAACAGAGTCTAATCACATAAACAGAATCAGAAATGAGAAAGGAAAAATCACCACAGACACCACAGAAATACAAAGAGCTATTAGAGAATACTATGAAAAATTATATGCTAACAAACTGGATAACCTAGAAGAAATGGACAACTGTCTAGAAAAATACAACCTTCCAAGGCTGACCCAGAAAGAAACAGAAAATCTCAACAGACCAATTACCAGCAATGAAATAGAACTGGTAATCAAAAATCTACCTAAGAACAAAATGCCTGAACCAGATGGCTTCACCGCTGAATTTTATCAAACATTTAGTGAAGACCTAATACCCATCCTCCTTAAAGTTTTCCAAGGAGTAGAAGAGGGAATACTTCCAAACTCATTCTATGAGGCCAGCATCACTCTAATACCAAAACTGGGCAAAGACACCACAAAAAAAGAAAACTCCAGACCAATATCCCTGATGAACATAGATGCAAAAATACTCAACAAAATATTAGCAAACTGAATTTAAAAATACACCAAAAGGATTATCCATCATGATCAAGTAGGATTTATTCCATGGATGCAAGGATGGTACAACATTCTAAAATCTATCTACACCATCAATCACATCAACAAAAAGAAGGACAAAAACCACATGATCATCTCCATAGATGCTGAAAAAGCATTTTACAAAATTCAACATGCATTCGTGATAAAAACTATCAGCAAAATGGGTATAGAGGCCAAGTACCTCAACATAATAAAGGCCATATATGACAAACCCACAGCCAACTTATACTTAACAGCAAGAAGCTGAAAGCTTTTCCTTTAAGATCAGGAACAAGACAACGATGCCCACTCTCCCCACTTCTATTCAACATAGTACTGGAGGTCCTAGCCATGGCACAAAGAAATAAAAGGCATCCAGATTGGCAAGGAAGAAGTTAAACTGTCCCTGCTTGCAGATGACATGATATTGTATATAAAAAACCCTAAAGAATCCACTCCAAAACTACTAGATCTGATATCTGAATTCAGCAAAGTTGCAGATACAAAATTAATGCACAGAAATCTGTGACATTCCTATACACTAAAAATAAACTAGCAGAAAGAGAAATCAGGAAAACAATTCCATTCACAATTGCATCAAAAAGAATAAAATACCTAGGAATACACCTAACGAATGAAGTGAAAGACCTATACTCTGAAAACTGAAAGACACTCATGAGAGAAATTAAAGAAGATATGAATAAATGGAAACACATCCCATGCTCATGGATAGGAAGAATTCATACTGTCAAAATGGCCATCCTGCCTAAAGCAATCTATAGATTCAATGCAATTCCTATCAAAATACTAGCAGCATTCTTCAACGAACTAGAGAAAATCGTTCTAAAATTCATATGGAACCACAAAAGACCCCGAATAGCCAAAGCAATCTTGAGAAGGAAGAATAAAGCTGGGGAGGATTATGCTCCCCAACTTCAAGCTCTACTACAAAGCCACAGTACTCAAGACAATTTGGTACTGGCACAAGAACAGACCCAGAGACCAATGGAACAGACTAGAGAGTCCTGATATAAACCCAATCATATATGGTCAATTAATATATGATAAAGGAGCCATGGACATACAATGGGGAAATGACAGCCTCTTCAACAGCTGGTGTTGGCAAAACTGGACAGCTACATGCAAGAGAATGAAACTGGATTATTGCTTAACCCCATATGCAAAAGTAAACTCGAAATGGATCAAGGACCTGAATGTAAGTCATGAAACCATAAAACTCTTAGAAGACAACATAGGCAAAAATCTCCTGAATATAAGCATGAGAAACTTCTTCCTGAATGCATCTTCTCGAGCAAGGGAAACAAAAGGAAAAATGAACACATGGGACTACATCAAACTAAAAAGTTTCTGTACGGCAAAGGACACCATCAACAGAACAAAAAAGCATCCTACCATATGGGAGAATATATATATATATTTTTATTTTGGCATCATTAATCTACAATTACATATGCAACATTATGGTTACTAGACTCCCCACATCATCAAGTACCCCCCCCACCCCCATATACCCCATTAAGGTCACTGTCCATCAGCGTAGTGAGATGCTGTAGAATCACTAGTCTTCTCTGAGTTGTACAGCCCTCAGCGTGCCCCCCCCCACATTATGTCTGCTAATTGTAATGCCCCTTTTTCCCTTGTGCCTCCCTTCCCACCCATCCTCCCAGTCCCTTTCCCTTTGGTAACTGTTAGTCCATTCTTGGGTTCTGTGAGTCTGCTGCTGTTTTGTTTCTTCAGTTTTTTTCTTTGTTCTTATCCTCCACATATGAGTGAAATCATTTGATACTTGTCTTTTTCCACCTGGCTTATTTCACTGAGCATAATACCCTCTAGCTCCATCCATGTTGTTGAAAATCTCTGGATTTGTTTTCTTCTTATGGCTGAATAATATTCCATTGTGAATATGTACCACTTCTTCTTTATCCATTCATCTACTGATGGATACTTAGGTTGCTTCCATTTCTTGGTTACTGTAAATAGTGCTGCAATAAACATAGGGGTGCATCTATCTTTTTCAAACTGGGCTGCTGCATTCTTAGGGTAAATTCCAAGGAATGGGATTCCTGGGTCAAATGGTATTTCTATTTTGAGTTTTTTGAGGAACCTCCATACTGCTTTCCACAATAGTTGAACTAATTTACACTCCCACCAGCAGTTTAGGAGGGTTCCCCTTTCTCCACATCCTCACCAACATTTGTTGTTTGTGTTTTAGATGTTAGCCATCCTAACTGGTGTGAGATGATATCTCATTGTGGTTTTAATTTGCATTTCTCTGATTAGGGATGTGGAGCATCTTTTCATGTGCCTGCTGGCCATCTGAATTTCTTCTTTGGAGAAGTGTCTGTTCCGATCGTCTGCCTATTTTTTAATTAGTTTATTTGCTTTTTGTTTGTTGGGATGCATGAGCTCTTTATATATTTTGGATGTCAACCCCTTATCGGATATGCCATTTATGAATATATTCTTCCATACTGTAGTATATGTCTTTTTGTTCTACTGATGGTGTCCTTTGCTGCACAGAAGCTTTTCAGCTTGATATAGTCCCACTTGTTCATTTTTGCTTTTGTTTCCCTTGTCCGGGGAGATATGTCCATGAAGAAGTCGCTCATGTTTATGTCCAAGAGATTTTTGCCTTATGTTTTTTTCTAAGAGTTTTATGATATCATGACTTACATTCAGATCTTTGATACATTTTGAGTTAATTTGTGTATGGGGTTAGACAGTAGTCCAGTTCCATTCTCTTACATGTAGCTGTCCAGTTTTGCCAACACCAGCTGCTGAAGAGGCTGTCATCTCCCCATTGTATATCCAAGGCTCCTTTATCATATATGAATTGACTGTATATGTTTGGGTTAATGTCTGGACTCTGTATTCTGTTCCCCTGGTCTGTGGGTCTGTTCTTGTGCCAATACCCAATTGTCTTGATTACTGTGGCTTTGTAGTGGACCTTGAAGTCAGGGAGCATAATTCCCCATTTTATTTTTCCTTCTCAGGATTGCTTTGGCTATTCGGGGTCTTTTTTGGTTCCATATGAATTTTAGAACTATTTGTTCCAGTTCATTGAAGAATGCTGTTGGTATTTTGATAGGGATTGCGTTGAATCTGTAGATTGCTTTAGGTAGTATAGCCATTTTGACAATATTTATTCCTCCTAGCCAAGAGCATGGGATGCATTTCCATTTGTTGGTGTCCTCTTTAATTTCTCTTAGGAGTGTCTTGTAGTTTTCAGAGTACAGGTCTTTCACTTCATTCGTTAGGTGTATTCCTAGGTATTTTATTCTTTTTGATGCAATTGTGAATGGAATTGTTTTTCTGATTTCTCTTTCTGTTAGTTCATCGTTAGTGTATAGGAAAGCAACAGATTTCTGTGTATTACTTTTATATCCTGCAACTTTGCTGAATTCAGATATTAGTTCTAGTAGTTTTGGAGTGAAGTCATTAGGTTTTTTATGTACAATATCATCATCTGCAAATAGTAACAGTTTGACTTCTTCTTTACCAATCTGGATACCTTGTATTTCTTTGTTTTTTCTGATTGCCGTGGCTAGGACCTCCAGTACTATGTTGAATAACAGTGGGGAGGGTGGACATCCCTGTCTTGTTCCCGAGCTTATATGAAAAACTTTCAGCTTCTTGCTGTTAAGTATGATGTTGGCTGTGGGTTTCTCATATATGGCCTTTATTATGTTGAGGTACTTGATCTCTGTACCCATTTTGTTGAGAGTTTTTATCATGAATCAATGTTGAATTTTGTCAAATGCTTTTTCACCATCTATGGAGTTGATCATGTGGTTTTTGTTCTTCTTTTTGTTGATGTGGTGGATGATGTTGATGGATTTTCCAATGTTGTACCATCCTTCCATCCCTGAGATGAATCCTAATTGGTCATGGTGTATGATCCTCTTGATGTATTTTTGAATTAGGTTTGCTAATATTTTGTTGAGTGTTTTTGCCTCTATGTTCATCAGGGATATTGATCTGTGATTTTCTTTTTTTTTTTGTGTGTGGTGTCTTTGCTAGGTTTTGGTATTAGAGTGATGCTGGCCTCATAGAATGAATTTGGAAGTACTCCCTCCTCTTCTATTTTTTGGAAAACTTTAATGAGAATGGGTATTATGTCTTCTCTATATGTCTGATAAAATTCAGCGGTTAATCCATCTGGCCCAGGGGTTTTGTTCTTGGGGCCCAGGGTTTTTTGATTACCGATTCAATTTCATTCCTGGTAATTGGTCTGTTTAGATTTTCTGTTTCTTCTTTGGTCAGTCTCGGAAGGTTGTGTTTTTCTAAGAAGTTGTCCATTTCTTGTATGTTTTCTAGCTTGTTAGCATATAGATTTTCATAGTATTCTCTAATAATTCTTTGTATTTCTGTGGGGTTAGTCGTGACTTTTCCTTTCCCATTTCTGATTCTGTTTATGTGTGTAGATTCTCTTTTTGTCTTAATAAGTCTGGCTAGGTATGTATCTATTTTGTTTATTTTTTCAAAGAACCAGCTCTTGGTTTCTTTGATTTTTTTTCTATTGTTTCATTCTTCTCAAGTTTATTTATTTCTTCTCTCATCTTTATTATGTCCCTCCTTCTGGTGACTTTGAGCCTCATTTGTTCTTCTTTCTCTTTTTTCAATAATTGTGACTTCATACTATTCATTTTGGATTGTTCTTCCTTCTTTAAAGAGGCCTGGATTGCAATATACTTTCCTCTTAGAACTGACTTTGCTGTGTCCCACAGAAGTTGGGGCTTTGTGTTTTTGTTGTCTTTGTCTCCATATATTGCTTGATCTCTGTTTTAATTTGGTCGACGATCCATTGATTATTTAGGAGCATGTTGTTAAGCCTCCTTGTGTTTTTGAGCCTTTTTGTTTTCTTTGCACAATTTATTTCTAGTTTTATACCTTTGTGATCTGAGAAGTTGGTTGGTAGAATTTCAATATTTTTAAATTTACTGAGGTTCTTTTTATGGCCTAGTATGTGGTCTATTCTGGAAAATGTTCCATGTGCACTTGAGAAGAATGTATATCCTGCTGCTTTTGGGCGTAGAGTTCTGGAAATTGTTTAATCCCTCCATCATATTTAAATGATAACTGTGCTGGATACAATATTCTTGGTTCGAGGCCCTTCTGTTTCATAACGTTAAATATATCATGCCATTCTCTTCTGGCCTGTAAGGTTTCTGTTGAGAAGTCTGATGATAGTCTGATGGGTTTTCCTTTGTAGGTGATCTTTTTTCTCTCTCTAGCTGCCTTTAATACCCAGTCTTTATCTTTGATCTTTGCCATCTTAATTATTATGTGTCTTGGTGTTGTCTTCCTTGGATCCCTTGTGTTGGGAGATCTGTGGGCTTCGGTGGACTGCGAGACTATTTCCTTTCCCAGCGAGGGAAAGTTTTCAGCAATTATTTCTTCAAAGACACTTTCTATCCCTTTTTCTCTCTCTTCTTCCTCTGGTACTCCTATAATGCGAATATTGTTCCGTTTGGATTGGTCACACAGTTCTCTTAATATTCTTTCATTCCTAGAAATCCTTTTATCTCTCTCTGCCTCAGCTGCTCTGTACTCCTGTTCTCTGTTTTCTATTCCATTAACAGTCTCTTGCATCTCATCCATTCTGCTGTTAAGCCCGTTGATCGCTTGTCTGATTTCTGCCTTGTCTTTCCTCAGTTCCCTCACTTCCTCCCTCAGCTCTTGCACATTTCTCTGTAGGTCCATCAGCATGGTTATGACTTTTATTCTGAATTCTTTTTCAGGAAAACTGTGCATTTCCATCCCTTCAGACTCCCTCTCTGGGGTTGTCTGGTTGATTTTGGTCTGAACCATATTCCTCTGTCTTTTCATGGCTATAGAATTGGTCACTGGTAGTTGCCACGTATGTCAGCTGGGCTCTTTAAGACTTTAAAAAGAAAAAAAGAAGAAAGAAATAAAGAATGAGAAAAAGAAAAAAGAAAGAAAAGAAAAAACAAAAACAAAAACAAAAAACAAAACAAAACAAAAAAAAACAAAAAAAAAAACGCCCGCTGGACGTAGATTCTGTGGGAATTCTGTAGGTGGCGCTATTGCCCCACTATTCCGCAGCCGTGGCTGCGCCGCTCCGCAGGGCCCTTTATCGCTCTGGCAGGGGTTGGGATGAATAGGAGGCTGTTGATCTCAGTGAGAAGTGTAAGTATGGCTATGCTTCCTCAGTCGCCAGCTAAGGCGTCTGAAACTCCCCAGGACTCCCAGCCTGCTGGGCTGAGTGTGCTGGGGCGATCCGGCTCCTCCGCTGGGCTCCTGTCTCTTTAAGACCGCTGAAGAAAGCGCGCACTTTTTTTTTTCCTTCCCGGAGCCGGCTGCAAGCCCCCTGGCGCGTTCCCCGCTCAGATCCTGCCCCTCTGTCTCTCCAATCTCCGCTGCACTGTGCAATGTGGGTCAGCGCTCCCCGCGCAGATCACCGGGGCTGGCTACTTCGCGGGGTGTACTTCCACTCCCTCCCGGCTCTGAATCCTCTCCTCCCGCCAGTGCACTGGGGTCGTGGAGTGCTCGGGTCCTGCCAGGTCGCGGCTCCGTATCTTACCCGCCTCTTGGGGTGCCAAGTCCTCTCGGGTGTAGCTGCACGCTGTGCACTTTCCTGTGTATTCTCGTCTCTCTTTTAGGAATAGATGTATTTGCTGTGTTTTCGTAGATAAATGTAGTGTTGGGAGGAGATTTCTGCCGCCCTGCTCACACCACCATCTTCCCGGAAGTCGGGTGTAGAGTTCTGTAGATGTCTGTTAGGTCCATTTGTTCTAATGTGGTTCAGTGCCTCTCTGTGTTTACTTATTTTCTGCCTGGCTGATCTGTCCTTTGGAGTGAGTGATGTGTTGAAGTCTCCTAAAATGAACGCATTGCTTTCTGTTTCATCCTTTGAATCTGTTAGCATTGGTTTCACATATGTCGGTGCTCCTGTGTTGGGTGCATATATATTTATAATGGTTATATCCTCTTGTTGGACTAACTCCTTTATCATTATGGAATGTCCTTCTTTATCTCTTGCTACTTTCTTTGTTTTGAAGTCTATTTTGTCTGATACAAGAACTGCAACACCTGCTTTTTTCTCCCTGTTGGTTGAATGAAATATCTTTTTCCATCCCTTCACTTTTAGTCTGTGTGTATCTTTGGGTTTGAGGTGAGCCTCTTGTAAGCAGCATATAGATGGGTCTTGCTTTTTTATCCTTTCAGTAACTCTGTGTCTTTTGATTGGTGCATTCAGTCCATTCACATTTAGGGTGATTATCGATAGATATGTACTTATTGCCATTGCAGACTTTGGATTCGTGGTTGCCAAAGGTTCAAGGTTAGTTTCTTTACTATCTAACAGTCTAACTTAACTCTCTTGTTAAGCTATTATAAACACAGTCTGATGATTATTTATTTCTCTCCCTTCTTATTCTTCCTCCTCCATTCTTTATATGTTAGGCGTTTTTTTCTATGCTCTTTTGTGTTTCCTTTGACTGTTTTTGTGGTAAGTTGATTTTATTTTTTGCCTTACCTCTATTTAGCAGCTGTGGAGACCCACTCCCAGTCTCCGTCTCAGGTTTTGCTTTTCTGTTTCTTTAATATCCAGTACCCCATGCAATGTGTGTCTGTGTTCCCAGTGCAGATTACTAGAGCTGGTTATTTGGCATTCCTGTGCTTCCACTCCCTCCCCACTCTGATTCTTTTCCTCCCACGAGTGAGCTGGGGTGGGGGGTGTGCTCCGGTCCCACTGGGTCACGGCTTTGTATCTTACCCTTTTCGTGAGGTGCTGCGTTCTTGCAGATGTAGACGTAGCCTGGCTGTTGTACTCTATCTTCTTGTCTCTCTTTTAGGAGTAATTGTATTTGTTGTATTTTCAAGAATCTATATGGTTTTGGGAGGAGATTTCTGCTGCCCTGCTCATGCTGCCATCTTGAGCCGAGTCCCAGGTGAATATGTTTGTAAATGACATATCTGACAAGGAGTTAACATCCAAAATATATAAAGAACTTACACGCCTCAACACCCAAAAAGCAAAAAACCCGATTAAAAATTGGGCAGAGGATATGAAGAGACAGTTCTCCAAAGAAGAAATTCAGATGGCCAACAGACACATGAAAAGATGCTCCACATCACTAGTCATCAGGGGAATGCAAATTAAAACCACAATGAGATATCACCCCACACCAGTAAGGATGGCCACCATCCAAAAGACTGAGAACAAAAATGCTCATGAGTATGCGGAGAAAAGGGGACCCTCCTGCACTGCTGGTGGGAATGTAAGCTAGTTCAACCATTGTGGAAAGCAATACTGAGGTTCCTCAAGAAACTCAAAATAGAAATACCATTTGACTCCGGAATCCCACTCCTTGGAATTTACCCAAAGAATACAACTTCTCAGATTCAAAAAGATATATGCACCCCTATGTTTATTGCAGCACTTTTTACAATAGCCAAGATATGGAAGCAACCTTAGTGTCCATCAGTAGATGAATGGATAAAGAAGAGGTGGTACATATACACAATGGAATACTATTCAGCCATAAGAAGGAAACAAATCCTGCCATTTGCAACAACATGGATGGAGCTGGAGGATATTATGCTCAGTGAAATAAGTCAGGTAGAGAAAGACAAGTGCCAAATGATTTCCCTCATTTGTGGAGCACAACAATGAAGCAAACTGAAGGAACAAAAAAGCAACAGACTTAGAGACTCCCAAGAAGGAACTAGCAGTTATCAAAGGGAGGGGTGTGGGAGGGCGGTTGGGTAGGGAGGGAGAAGGGGATTCAGGGGTATTATGTTTAGTATACATGGTATGAGGGATCAAGGGGAAAGCAGTGTAGCACAGAGAAGGCAAACAGTGAATCTGTGGCATCTTCCTACACTGATGGACAGTGACTGCATTGGGGTATGGGTGGGGACTTGGTAATATGGGTAAATGTAGTGACCACATTGTTTTTTTCATGTGAAACCTTCATAAGAGTATATATCAATAATACCTTAATAAAAAAAACAACAAAGAAAACAAGTTGCCACCCACCCTGCTCTGGATTACTAGGCTCATATCTGCAACCAGTTGGCTGGTTCAGAATAATACTTTCTTTCCAAGGGTTAGAGCAGAGAGCTAGAGGTACAGTTCATCCTGGTATTTGGCCCCCAGGGACTTGCATATTCTTAAAGATTTTTGGAGAACATTCTACTTTAAGAACATTTTTATAATTTACAAACTATGACATCTAAGTTCTTTTTTTTTTTCTGTCAAGCTTAAATTAATTCTGCTTTTAACTGAACATGGTCCTTCTTAATCTTATTTAAGGAAAGGAAACTATTAGCCTGGGAGCTTGGCTACTGCTTTATCAAGTACGTGTTAAGCTTGTGTTTTCAGATAGTTCTATGGTTTTATATGGTTTTCCAGTGTATCAGTTGTTCTCAAAAGTAACTTAAAATTATCTTCAGAAACAACCAGAATGATAAAAACATATCACTGGAATTTGGGGAATTAGAAGTTTTTTAGGCTACAAATGATGAAAAGCTGAAATTGTCTTTAGACTTCAAGTTGATCAAGCGTATCAACTGCCTTGTTGGGGAGGCAGCTGGTTCTGTCCGTTCCCCAGCTCCGTCCACCTCTGGGTGGTTTTGTTCGCAGGCAGGTTCTCCCATCATGGCAGCCTCAGGCAGCTTCAAGCTTATATGCTAGAAGGTACTTTCCAGTGAAAAATAGAAATTCAGCATAACAGATGGTTCCACTAAAAGTTTTGGGTCTGACTTTCATACCTAGTATTGGTGACCTGTCAGTCCAGGTGCAAGCCACATAGGCCGGGGGCATGGTGTATGTATGCTGTTAACCCCAGCCTGGGTGGCATGCCTTTGGTGAGTTTTCCTGTCCTCATCTGAACTAGATGAGAGTAGGAAGCTGGCACTCTCCCCATGCTAGTTTCTTATTGCCAATGAGCACAAACTCTGTGGCTTAAAACAACATAAACAGATTATTTTACAGTTCTGGAGGTCAGAATTCTGAAACGGGTTTCTACTCGGCTAGAGTCAAGGTGTTAGAAGGACTGTCTTCCTCTGAGAGGCACCAGGAAGAAACCCATTTTCTTGCCTTTTGTAGCTCCTAGAGGCTGCCTACATCCCTTGGCTGGCGGTGCTCTTCTACCTTCAGAGCAATCCCATCCTTCAGACCTTTGCTTCTCTCCTGCCTCCATCTTTTACTTGCAAGGCCCCTTGTGATTACATTGGGCCACCCAGATAATCCAGGATAATCTCCCCATCTCAAGATTCTTAACTGAATCACATCAGTAAAGTCCCTTTTGCCATGTAAATTAACACATTCACAGTTCCTGGGATTAGGAACTGACATCTTCAGGGGCCTTCATTCTGCCTACCATCCTCCCCCAAATCAGGGAGCTGTTACTAGGCAAAAGGGGGAATGGATGTCAGGCAACTGAATTTAGGTTCTAGTGTCCAGTTCATTTATTTAGGTGCTGGGTGATTTGGGTAGTTAATTTAATCTTTAGGTCTTAGTTTCCATACTTGTAAAACAAAGAGGTTGTATGGAAGATCTTACTTAGACCTCATTCCAAATCTTATACTTCATAATAGACTGATAGCATCTGAACTGGAAGGTGTGTGGGGAAATGGGGACCCAGCATTGCTGATGGGAGTGTGAGTCTTTGGGGAAGATAGCCTTCATTATATCAAATCATAAATGTGTATGTCCTTTGATCTGGCACTCCTAGGAAGAAGTTCCAGGATGTAAAGATAAATAGTTCTGGTTCTTTCTTTTTGCCATTTCATAAGAGTATATATTTCTATATATGTGTATATGTGATATACCTACATGGTAGCAAAAAGTCACTAGAAACAACTGAAATGTTAATAAGGGAATTTTGAAGAAATTATGATATATCCTACTATGGGTTATTGTGAAACTTAGAATGAAATATATGTATTTCTGAAGAGGTATCTTTGAAATATTAAATGGAAAAAGAAAATTACAGAATATTATGTATAGTCTGGTCCTATTTCAGAAAATTAAAAGTAAAAACACATGTGCATATAAATTTGTATACCTCTGTATGCACATAGAGAATGTTATGGAGGGACTTGTAAGGTCGATTACTTCTGGGGAGGTGGGATTAGATGAGGATGGAGACATTATTACCTTTACATTAATTTTTAATTACTCAAGAAAGTAATGACCCCCTAGGTTTGTAAGTTGGCCCCTTCGAACTCTGGCCCTCTTCCCTTCCCTCGTTATCCATTTAGTATGTGGCCTTCCTGATACATTCTGTGCATTTACATGGTTACATATGTATATGAAGACAATACATAGTATTTTAAAAAATACGTGATACCATGCTCTATGGCTCTTTCTATAAATATGCTTTTATCACTTCACTGTATTTTTTGGATATATATCCATGCTAGCACAGTTCTCTTAAATTGCTGAGTAGTATAAATAATCAACAATAGCATAAATAATCGGCCATCTATTGAGCTATTTTTCTGCTGATGGGCAGTTAGATCGTTCCCATTTTTTAGCTACCAACAAACAGTGCCACTCTGGCCACTCTTGTGACCTTGAGTTCCTGTTTCTCTAGCAGAGTCACCAAGTAGTGAAACTGCTGGGTCATAGGGTATAAAATAAGTTTAAAAATAGATTCTATGGAATTTTCTTTAGAAAAGTGGTATGGCAATTCATTATGATTTTTTAAAAAAGGCTAACTTTAAAAACCAGCATGTTTACTTAATTAATCAACATATCATCTGTACAAGTATTCTCAAATTCTCTTTATCTACATATGTGGAAGAGACTAGGTGGATTTTCACCCGTCTGGGCCCTCTCCAGGGATTCCTTTAATCTGAGACAGGAGGTGGAGAAAGTTGACTTAAACAGCAAAGATCAGTGAGTCTTCAGAGAGCTTGTTTCTGTCCACATGTTATCTAGAATTTATCTGATGAGGATGAAAAAAATCCTTAAGATTACCATTTGGTGGTCTCTCCACAGTTCTAGCATGAAAGAAAAGTAGCTTTGAGCATCAGAAAAGATTTTGAGTGTGTAAAATACTGGCTGAGGGGAGAAAAGTTCTTTGGAATTCACAGAAAAGTATGAAATTTGAGTGTTTTCTTCTTTGATATTTCCAGTGAATGTAGAACATACTCAGCTTGATGGGATTTTTAATAGTAATGAAACTATTCAACTAATGTGTTCTTAAGCTAAGAAGTTCAAGTACTTGAATTCTCTTTTACAAGTGGATCACTTAACCAGCAGAGGGGGCCAAAGAGCTTTCTATGAGTTGCAAGCTCCCTACTACAGGAGAGGGTCAGGAGCAACTTTGCCTAATGGGGTAGTTTATGCAGTGTTTAACCTGGGTGTCCAAGAAGTAATGCCATAGCTTTCATTAAAATTTTTTTTAATTATATGTAGAATAATGATGCATGTTGCTAAAAATATGCTACCAAAAAATCTTTTTGTATATAAAAATGCAAAATCAAACAAAAGATCCCCTACCTTCTTCATCCCTTTATTCCCTCCAATTCTACTCCCCAGGGGCAGCCACTTTCAACTGCTGTTTCTTTTGCTTGGGAAAATAGACGATTGTATCTTTTTAACCTTTTTAATAATACAATAAAAACGTATAGATTTAAAAAGTATAAAAGGATGCTTAGTGACAAATATTTTCTCTCCCACCTGCTTCCCCAGCCTGCCATTTTCCTTCACTAATGGCAACCACTGTAAGCAGTTCATTGAATATCCTGCCAGAGAGATTCCATTTGAATCTTTTACCAAATGTAATAATTCCAGAAATGCAACCCATTTGCATGGTTCAAAGTTCTAAAGCTTCTAATAGGAATTCAGAGGAAGGTCTCTTTCCCACCTTTGCTTCTCAGAGACAGCATATTAAGTCCTGTTTTCCAGTTTATCAATCTGAGACATAAGCGACTAGCTTTATGTTATGGTGGCTGGTTTGCCTCTCATACTCCCCAGTCCCCCTCCCTTACAAACACCTGATATAAACACAGTTACATTATTTTGTAGACAATATTCTTCACTGCTGAGCTAAATACTGGAATAATTTTTTCCTTTCTTATATACTATTTGGCATTCCTGGATTTAATTGCCTCACTTTTTTCGGCTTAGCTTTATGCACTGTCAGATTTGTCAAATGCCAATAATATTTTCCAAATTACCAAACATAGCGTATCATCCCATTCTCTATCATCTTGCTCAAAGCTGAAGTGCTCGTGCTCCGAGTTGCACAGAGCTCACATCCTCTAACTCGCCTTCACCCTTTTACACTGTTGGATCTCTTCTTGCCTGGGTCGCGTGTGTTATGTTAAATGAGGAGGCTACTAGAGTGAAGTGGCTCTGATGCTGTGGTGGCCTGTGTAAGCAACCCCAAATCTAAGCTTGTAAATGCCTCAAGGTTATGAAATGAAATGCTAAGGACAACAAGTCACAGACTGCCAACTGGGCTTTAAGTTACAGCCAATCATAATTTCCTTTCGTTGCTTCTGCACCTCCTCAGTATAAGCCTTTCCCTAAACTCCTGTTGTGGAGCACCCCTGACCACTTCTGGTTTCCTCTTGCCAGACTGAATCGATTTTTGCTCAACCTCTTAAAAATTTTAGGATGCCTTAGGTTATCTTTTAACACGGTTTCCTTTCCTTGGTTTATTCTCTCACTTGCTGGAGTGCATATTCCAGGAACTATTCAGGAGAGAGTGTGTAGTTAATATTTTCAATTCCTTGCAAGTCTGAGCATGTCCTAATTCTTAATAAATACTTTGCCTTGATATATATTTCCAGGTTGCTAATCTTTTTCATGCAGAATTTCTCCATTGCTTCGGTTTCTCTGGCTGCGGTTAGGAAGTTTGATGGCATTCTGATTCCTTATCCTTTGTAGGTGACCTGCTTTATTGCAGAAGTTGTATTGATTCCTAGGCTTGTGGAATTTTGTGAAGAGAGTGCTTTGTGTGGGTATTTTTTCTTTTATTCTGGTAGACATTGAGGAGGCCTTTTCAATTCTTAGAAGTTTCCTTGTATTTCTTTACTTTCTTCCTTCCAGCAGGGCATTTGCTGTTGTGTCCTCCTCTGTGGGTTTACACCTCTCATCTGCCTTTCCTATTAACTTTAGTGAAATCGCAAAAGGATTGAGGAGATAAGGGTGCTCAGCTGACCAAGGTCCCCCGAGGGTCTCTGCGCCCCCGCTTATTGAAGGCCTTCTGAACGAGGGGCCCGGAGTGACTCTGCAAAGTATGCTTCCAGACACTAAAAACAGAACAAGCAGAATATTTTTAAGTAAGTGGTTTTGTAAAGGGAATGTTTTAGAGAAGTCCCCCTTTTCTTTTGACCTTGCTCCTGCCTTGATACCAGAATTAAAGTGGGAACTGTGGACACGGAAGGACACCTGTCAGAGAGGCTGACGAGGAAGAACGAGCAGGACTTGGAGGCTGCCCGGCCATGGAGAAGATATCAGGAGTGACGGGGCTGACTAAGGCCTGCGAGCCCTGGGGCCTCACGCAGCTTGGGGCAGACGAGCAGCAGAAGCCATCTTCCCTCAGTGCCCTCCACGCCTTCCTTCACCTATGGTGTGTCTCCCAAACCCCAGTATTCCCCTAGGTGGCCTCTCTGGGTCCCAGACAAAATCTCAAATTCCAGTAGGCTTCCTTGCCCCTCTCTGCCATCAAAACTTGACTTAAAAAAAAAAGCAACCCTCTTTCTTAGGCCTGGTCTGTATGTATCAGTCCTTGCTCGTGTAGTTCAGTAGTTCTCAAACCTGAAGTTGGGGAATTAGCTTTGGGAGTGTTAAAACGTGTAACTGTCCCAGCCCTCCTTATTCAGAAGCCCTGGGGGTAAGGCCCAGGACTCTGTATTTCAAACTCTGCTCCCTCCATGCCTAGCTTTGTTTGGAAACTGCTGGGGCAGCTAACAGCTTCCCTCAGGTAGGGAATTAGCGAAGACCTTGTTGGAGGGACAGGAGTGGTGACTTTTGTAGCTGTTTTGTCATTTGGTCCGTAGGATTCTTTCCCGCCTTGCTGCCGGCAGAGGTGTGTGAGCGGTGACTGGAGGAGAAACAGTAAAAGCATGTTTCTGTTCCAAGCCACTGTCTTGTACGTGGAAGAAGACCCTTGTCCTTGGTGTACTTCAGTTGTGATTAAGGCCATTCCAGTAATTTGGCCGTGGCCGTGACTGTCAAGGGATGATAGTCTTGGGGAAGACTGAGAGGGAAGGAAAAGGACTCCAATATGTTAGACTTTTTTTTTTTTTTTTTTTACAAAAGAAAATGAACGCCAGGAGGCAGCAAACCACCATTCAGAGGAGGGCTTGCACAAAATTCAGTAGGGCAAAGATTGTTTTCTTGAAAATGTGGTGTGTTTGTTGAATGTCATCTGACAAGGGCGGCCCTGATGTCAGAGCCCTCTTACTTGAATGATAGTTTCAATCCTTCTAGCGTTCCCTTCCACATTATCCCAATATCCCTGTGTACTTTCTCAGGAAGCCCATTCACAAAGACTGAGTGTTTCCATACCTGGGGACTCTTGCAGGTAACCCTCCTAGTTCCTCCCCAGCAGACCCCCAGCGTTGACCCTCCAAGGACCCACCGCCTCTTCCGGAAAGAAGCAGCTTGAGTAGTTCATTTCCTGTGTCCTGAGGGATGAGGACCTGGAGGTCTCCACCCTGGGTCTCAGTTAAGCGGGAGACTGCTAAGGCCCTCCCTACAGGTGACAGGACTCTAGGGGACCATGCCAGGTGTGAGTGTGAGCCACAGGGACATTCTGTATAACCAGGGGCTAAACTGTGTTTGGCTAGATATTTTTTTTTTCTAAATCCCGTAAGTCTGTTTCCTCGGCTAACCTTGGGAATTATCACCCAGGATAGCTTCTTAACTAGTACTTTCCATAGGCTGTCCAATCTGGCGGGAGAAAGGAGGGCAGGCCTGCCTTTTGATTGTTCAAGTGGCCACATATGGTTGTTTCTGGAGAGAGAGTGGGGCTGTTCGGTGAGGCGTCTGAGGGCCCGGGCACCAGGTAGTGGTTTCCGGTAAGAGCTCCTGGGGGAGGTGCCACTGGCACCCGGAGGGCAGGTTATGGTGTTGCTCTTGAGCTTTGTGACTATGAATAGGTCACCTAACCTCTCTTTGCTCCTTTGTAAAATGAAGGTGTTGGCCTGGGTTGTGGCTTTAATGAGAAGTGCACCTCTGAGCCTGATTTGACGCATGTGGACGCCCAGGCTGCATCCTCCCCCACAGAGTCTGTCTCTGCGGATGGCCTGGGCAGGTGTGTTTGGCTCGTGGGGGGGCAGGGCAGGCAAGAAGGGGGAATCAGCTCACTGCACATGGTTCTGCTTAGCTTCCCAGGATGTGACCATCCAGGCTGGAGCATCGCGAGTGTTCCTTCTACCTGACAGTCACTCACACTCATTCATTTATTCACCAAAATTTAGCAAGAATATGCTAATGTATAGGTATTTATGAGTCCATTTTGAATTCAGATCAGAAAAACATTATATGGACTATCTCACACACACACACACACACACACACACACACTATTCCAGTTAGTATAGTAATAGGCACTTGGTTAGGCTACATTAATATCATTTTCTAAATCTTAGCTGATAATAGTGGACAAAATGAAATGTGTCCCCTAGGACAGACACATAAACCAAGAAATGAGTGACATGGGATCAAGTAGCTGACAAGCAGATGCTCTGGGGTGAGGATCTGACGTCCTCGCGCCAGATGTCACTCTGCCATCACCTTGAAGAGCTGGCTGTCTTGGCAAAATCTTGAGTTTCTTCATCTTTACCAGTTATTATTTTACAAAGGGGATTATAAAAGCTCTACTGCTTATTTACCAGGATGAAGATTAGAATTAAATAAGGTGTACAAAAGCACGTTGTAAATTATAAAATGCCATAAATGTAATAATATTGCGATTATTGCTCTCACTCTTCAGTCAAACAGCAGTGGTGATTTTTCTTCTCAAGCTATGGCTCTTAGAGAGCAACAGGCAGGTTCGATTTTAGTTTGTATACAGTGAGTGACCTCCCTGGGTTTTCTCTTTCGCTTTCCATGAACCATAACAACGCTGTCTTCATAGTCTTGGCTTGAAGCCAACTCCTCCCAGAGCTCCCTTCACACTCATCCAGTCCATCCACCAAAAAATGACCCCGCTGGCCCAGAGTCCCTCAGCTGCAACCTCCTCCATCGCGGTTGTTTACTTCCTCTGTAAATGTTAGGTTTTGTGGTGAACTGTGGCTTTGGAGATACAAAAGCTCTGTCTTGGTTTATTTGGGACGGGCTTCCAAGAAAACAAAGCCCACTGATTCTGAGAAACGCTGCGTGTCCTTCACTGTCTTCCTCTGCCTCCCTCCCCTGGGGCAAGGGGACTTGTATCCGTCTTGGGCTTCAAATTAAGCCTTTTGTGCTTCAGATATTTTCCATGCTGCTTTCTTCCTCTCCAGAGTGAGGGGAGGGGCTGGTGCATTTGTGTTCTGTTCCATAAGGGGGAAGGGGCACAACCACCGCACTTACTGGGAGAGGCCTTTGGGATAAGATGGGCCAACGGAGTGGACCTGGAGGTGCCTCAGTGATACTGTTCCTGGCATGGCACCCTGCCCCCCTTATAGTTCTCTTCCCCAAGGGAAAGGGGAGGCAATGGATGACCTTATCAGGGTCACTCGTAGTGCAAACATTCTAATGAAGGCACTGTAAGATGCTGAAGCATAATTTCTTCCTAATTTTACATACTTATTTTGGGGAAAGTTCTGGGATCACCAAGAGAATTTAGGAGATGGCCAGCCCTGTACCCCTGCACCCACAGCTCCCCTGGCCCCTACATCTCCTCCCTAGGCAGGCGACTCTCCCACATGCTCAGCCGTGAACAGTGACTCTCTGGGAGGTGGGGAGTCAGGGCCTTCTCATCAGTACTGAAACTGGGTGGCCTCTGAGTTTGGGATCAGCGCTCCTCACACTCCCTGGTGGAGGAATAGCTTTCTAAAAATTCCCAGTCCATCACTGACCGATACTTGGTAAGAAGGATTTTTTTACCTTTGTAAAAAGTGAAATTAAAAAAATGTAACACAAGTTCCATTTAAAAAAATTAGATTTTAACAGATATATATATTATATAATAACTGTCAAATTTCTATAAAAGCTTCAGAAGACATCCTTTCAGTTGCTACCCCCGATGGTTCCCTGATGGTTCCCTAACAGTTGTCCGCCTTGGGCGGTGTGCGGCCCATGGAGAGCCGGGCTGTCCTCCGGGAGTCTGGACCACACCTCTGTCACCTTCCCTGGGGATAGAATAGCAGCAATGAGGGTGCCTCCCTCATGGAGTTGTGAGGATGAAAGGAATTAGTGCATAAAGACCTCTTAGGACAGTACATTGGTATTATTATTAAAGTGTGAACCAAATGTGATCAGTTTAAGTTGAATCATCTCCTTGAAGGCTGTTTGTGTCACCGGGATAGTAGCCGAGCTGCGAATAAGGGCAGAACATTCAGCTGCCTGCCTTGTGCTCATCTCATCAGATAGCAAGACTTCCCTTTTCTTACAAATACTCATTTAGGTGTGTCAGAACTGCAAACATTTCATGCCTTTTGCTTTTTTCTGCCTTTTTTACAGTTTTCCTGTATTTTGCTTGGAAAATGAGAATCTATTGAGTCAGTGTGTTTATCTTCTTTATTTCTGGTTAGTTTCTCTTTCTAGTTAAAATATACAAAAGTTTTTAGGCTCACAGTACAACAGGGGGATGTTTGGATCTAAAATAAATTGTTTTGTCAAAACTAAAAAACAAGGACTCATTTAATCCACATATTTTTTCCTCTAGAGATCCCAAATTTTCTCTTTGACTAAGGCACTATTCCTTTTAGTTAATATAAATCATCTTATTTCTGTTGACGGCTTAGGTTTTGACATATGGCCTAAAGTCAGAACATATTAGTGAGATGTTTTAAACAACTCAATCTTTCTTATCACGTCATCAGCTTAAAGCTGATGTCTATAGCATAGACACTCTAAAAATGACCATTTTGCTGTATTCCATAAGAACTTTGCCTCACGTTTGCATTGGATTTTCCCTAAAACTCAACAACAAACTGGGTGAGAAATTTTCATTTACACTGTGAATCCTATTTCTCCACCAGGTTCTGTTTTGTTTAGGAGTTTGCTTCTCATACGGGGAGCATTTTGACTTGACACAAAATAAAGGCTGTGCAGTGTCTCTGTGTTGAAACATCCCATTCAACCCTTGGGGGAAAAGTTGGCGAGATGGACAGCAAATAAGCTACATTGAGCTAATTCACGGGGTCTCCTTTCTCCTTGGCGATTCTAGGGGCCACACCGGAGTGTTGCTTGCCTGATCTCGTGAATTATAAAGGAGCCTAGTAAACAGCACAATTCTCAGGCTGCGTGTCCACTCGAATGCAGGAGGCCACGCACTTTACCACGGCCCTGCCCCCAGAAGGCTGTGCCCAAGGCTCTTCGTTGCAGTTCCTGAGTTACCGTCTCCTCCATTCCTTGACGTCCTGACTGAGCACATGCCAAGTTACGTTCTTGATGACCTGGGGACAGCCACACTGCCAGCCCATAGCTATCCACTGCCCCATGGGTTACCAAAGCCATCTACTGTGCCCTTTCTGAAGAAGGTTTCTTCAGCTTCTGCTGAAAGGCCCTCTCTGACTGGGGTCTAGCCTGAGTCCTAGTGTCTGACTCGGGGGACAGTGGATAGCTGTGTGGTTGGCCCCTTTTCTGTCATGGCCCTCAGCACATCCACCTAAAATGCCTTAGACATAGTCATCCAGCTGCCAACTGCCATTCAAATTAACTCCTCCACAAACATTTTCCTAAATTAGAGTGTTTCTTTTTGGGTAATGTAATAAGGAACTACTGGTGTTGAATTTGTTACTTGAAGTAAGCATGAGGGAATGATTTAAATACTTAAAGCATTTCAATTGTATTGGTTGAAAAAGTATTTCTTTGAAAAGGATAAATGTCATGGCCCCTCTGTTAACTGCCCCCTTCTCAGGCACAATGCTTGTCACTAAGTAGTAGAGAATAGGATCATTTCCAAAAGCCCTACAAGTGGTCACTCTGCCTGCAGGATAGGACAGTCAATCACCTACAGCAAGTCTGGTCCATTCTCTCTTTCTTTCCTGGTCCCCAATTAAACATATTTAATCTTCTTTCTCACTGTGTCCTTTATATCTCTTTTCTGTTCTGTTCTATATCTAGTCCTTTTACTTTCTGTGTTTCATTCTGTTTCCTCGACATCTTCCAGTTCACTAATTCTTTATTCAGCTTTCTCTTGTCTGTTGGCACACCAGTACTTTGTTTTTGATTTTGATTATTATATTTTTAAGTTCCTGAACCTCAACTTGTTTTAGTTACTAATCTGTAATGTCACTTTCTCACTTTTCTAATTCCTTGCCCATATTATTCAGTTTTGTTTTTATCTCTTTGAGCATATTCATCCTAATTATTTTATTGTTTGTGTTTGGTAGTTCCATTACCTGGACTACTTGTATGCTCATTTCTGTCATTGTGTTGGTTGTTCATATTATCCTGTCTCCTTGAGGCTTGGTTATATTTGTGTGTTGGACATTATATTTGAAACTATTACTTTGAGAAATAACTTGAGGTCCTGAATGATCACTCTCCCTAGAGAGGATTTTCTTTTGCTTCTGGAGTTACAGCCCAGGATTATCTTAATCTAATTGCAGGGCTTGAACTTTGTGGGCCACTCAAATGACTTGCAGTTGGCTGCAAATGAGAGCAGGTTTAATTGCATTATGCACTTATTTCTAAAGTGCAGAAGCTGTGGGTAGCTCCCTGGAGCCTCCTTTTGGCAAGGCAGGGTCTAAACTCCATCTTTTGCTCTGCCATCCTTGTAAACTGTCAGGAGTACTTCTTAGCCTGTTACTTACCTCTTCAGGGCAAAGACAGCCTCAGATATGGGGCTCAGCTCTCTGAATTTACATTTTTCACTAGACTAGCACCAAGTAATTCTTCACTGTCTTCTTAGCTATTTGATCCTTTTATGAAAATATTTTTGTATATTTCATCCACATTTTAAAAGTCGTCTTTAGCACAATATGTGGTTTGAATTAGCTAGTCAGTCATTAATGGAAACAGAAGTTCGGAGCATTTCTGTAAAGGCTGGCTAATGTCTCCAAGGACAGAAACACCTGGCTGCTTGCTCTCTGCTCCTAAGCCCATCGGAAGTCCATTCTGCCCTCACCAGAGCCCTCTCACTGTATAGACCTTCAAAGCAATAAGCACAATTGCTTGAGGACTGTGGTACTGGGATCCTGTATACATACCCAGGACTGGCTTGAGGATGTTGCAGGTGACAAAAGGAAAACTTGTACGAGTGGAGTATACTATGAGTGGAACACTATTACACTTTTCAACCTGGTGCCAAAATCGTCATCCTGTGTGAGGAAAGGACCCAGTAGCCAAGAGAAGGCAACAAAACTGTCCTCTCCAGACCTGAGCTGGAGCACAGGCAAAGTCAGTTCCTTTTCCACACTGCCTGTGACATGGATTGTGCATTTGTATGGTCATTTTTAAACTTCTTGCATGCATCTACTCCACTGGCTTTCAAACTTTAGCATGCATGAGAATTAGAGGAGAGCTTGATACAACACAAGTTGCCACCCTCCCAGAGTTTCTGATTCAGTAGGTCTGGGCTGGAGCCCGTGATTTGCATTTCTCACAAGTTTCCATCTGAAGCTGCTGGTTTGGGGACCATACTTTGAGAATCCCATTTACTTTGTCCTTCTGCTGGATTACAAATCTCCTGAAGGTGGAGATTATGACTCATCCTCCTCGGTCTGGCCCCACCTAGCTCAGGGCTATGGTGCACATAGAGCCTGCCTGTGTCATACTCACTGGCTGAATAAAGTCCAGCCTTGTGGATTTGTGTCTTGGAGTTCCCTAAGGTGTGCTAAAGGTTTCGTGGTAGCTCTCCTGTCTCTGGTAAGAATCACTGGGCCAGTTGATCTGCATGGTTTTTCTGCTTCACCTGTAGAGATAGAAGATGTCAGGGCCAATAACTGTTGCTGAGGCACTTTCCTCTCGAGGGCAGGTCTTCACTTGTTGCTTTGAGAAATGAGCATTCTGTCTCTGATGAACAAATGCTGGTAGTGGCAGGCCATAATTGCTAGAAATCACGGGTGGTTAAATTTAATCTACTCCCAGAGACAAAAGAACATGAAGCCAGGAAAAGCAGCAAAATAAATATGAAGATAAACAGCCCAAAAGAGAGAGGGAGAAGGAACCATCAGCGTCTGAAACAGGTGGCCCATCATGGCTTTTGCCTGACACCTGAGTGTGTCTGAGAGAAGGACCCTGGCAGGTTCGCCTTGGTGTTTACCAACCCAAGCGGGAAGGTGGGGAAGGACTGCCCAGCAGTGGAGGCAGGGAAATAGGCTAAGCCTTTCCAGGGCACTTGCTGGTCTTCCTTGTGAGCTTTTCCACCCACTGTGCCCCAGAGTTCTGATGTCAGGTCCCTCCTGTCTGGTGAGCGGGCAAATGGTTGGACATCAAAGTGTTAATGACTTAAGGGCATTTCAGTTTAGTTCAGTTTGACACATTAGTGATTGTCTGCCACATGCCAGGTATTTCTAGCCATAGCAAGTCAAGAAGGAAATGCAACACAGTCTCTGTCCTTTCACTGTAATGGGAGATGCAAGGCACTGTGGCAGAGGCAGGCAGAGGGCAAGAATTGGATAAGTTGACCAGGTATTTTTTCATCTAAATTAGGATACTTTAGAGAGTGTAAGGAGACAGTCAACAACTCACAGTGGGATAGTGCACAGGAGGATATGGGGTCGGCCTCTCTTACCAGGGGCTGTGGGAGCAAAACAAAGGGGCTCTTCAGGTCAGCCTAGCCTGTGCACCTGGGCAGGGGTGTGGAGTGGAATTCCCAAAGTTACTTAGTGGAGACTGTGCTTGAGTTATGTCTTTAAATATGAGCTTTTGCGTTTTAAAGCAGGACCCCTGGAAAAGGAGCAACTCTTTTCCCCAAATGACTCTACTGGTGGAATTCAGGGTGCTTTGACCCCTGGGAGTGCACAGGGAGGAAGCTTCCAGATTATACAAATTTGGATGGCCACCAATAGACCTTGTTTGCTTAATAAACAGTTATCATTTGCAGGGGCAATGGAAGCACGTGATCGTTCACTATTCCCCATGTCAGAAAAATGGAAGGTCACCTGATTCACTCACAGTTCTTAAAAACAAGGAGAAGCAACTTGCCGCACCCCCTTTCTTGCCTTCCTCATTTCTCTTTCTCTGTCTTTGTAAAACATAAGTAGAGCCAATCTTTGAGCCAAGGTGTAACAAGGCTAGTCCCAGGCTAGGAGATGACTATCTCATCATACAGATTCTTTGTATTAGAGCTAAATGGAGTCTACGTGGAGTCTGCATTCCCTCACCTGGTTTCTACCCCAGGTTTTCCCTTCAATACCAGGTTTCTTTCCTAATCACCTTGCCTGGGCTCATTCCTCACCTGCTGAGAGCACACTTTCACAGTAGCATAATTGCATAGTTGTGGTTTATATTTTGCTACTACTTTGGGTAGTTTGCTGCAAATAAGGATATTTACAATCCCTGGGAGATGTTGAAACAGTCTCAAAATAGCAGACATGCAAATGCTTTGCTTGATTAGCTGCTACTTATTAAAATATATGGTTTAAGGACTGAGTTACTAATTTTATGTTTCTGTAGAGTACTGTATGGTCTTGTATATGAGGAAAATTGCAAATACTGATGTTTATGGAGCAGTCAGATCTATGGATTTAGCAAGCACAGACCATGAGTTCAAACTTGGATTTTATATTAATATAAGCTTTTTGCATTATGCATTTCAACATTTTTTACACCTGTAAAGACTGAGCTCTATTTATTTCCCTTGTTGGGTTGTACCTTAGTCTACTGTCTTTGACCTTGTAGTAAGAGATGTTTCTGGGTGCACCAAAAGTAGGAAAGGCTTAAGATTTTTCCTTTTAGAAAAAAAGCACTTAAAGTCCAGTGTCTGCTTAGGTAGATGAATTGTGTCCCCTGAGAAAGATATGTTGAAGTCTTGAACCCCCAATACCTCAGAAGATGACCTTATTTGAAAATAGGGTCATTGCAGATGTAATTAGTTAAGATGAGGTCATATTGGCTTAGGGTGGGCTCCAAATCCAGTATGACTGGTGTCCTTATAAGAAGATAGTCGTGTGAAGACACAGACACACAGAATGCCATGTGAAGATGGAGGATTGCAATGATGCATCTATAAGCTGAAGAGTGCCAAAAATACTTGGCCAACCACCAGGAGCTGGGAAGAGGCAAGGAAGGATTCCCCTACAGGTTTCACGGGTAGTGTGGTCTGCTGTCACCTTGACTTTGGACCTCCAGCCTCCAGGAGTGTGAGACAAATTTCCGTTGTTTAAAGCCACCCACTTCATGGTACTTGGTTTATAGTAGCTTTAGAAAATTAATAGCTAAGCTAATGATGTCTGTTCCTGTGTTTTCCTCCTTTGCATGCATCACTCATAGAAATGGCTTGAAATTACCTGGGTGGTGTAATATGGTGTGATAGAAACAGAGCTGGGCAGCAGGGTGGGAGAGCTATCCTTCACACATGCAGGGTCCTCTGCCTGGATTGTTTTAAGTCTCCTGTAGTGGTGACTGTTCTGCTCAGCAGCTTTCACATCCTTTTGTTTTTGGTCTCAGCCCCTTTGACAATGGGCATGGGGGAGATATGGGCACTTGTTCACGATCCTGGCATGGCCAGTCATTGTGTGGTATCCTCCTGCAACAGGTGCACATAACTCAGAGCCAAAAAGGATCCTTCCCTGTAATGGGTAGAGAGACACTTGGAGGGAGAATGCTTTCTCTAATTGGTCACTGTTAACTGAAACTGCATTCCAAGAAGTGGAATTGCTGGATCCTATGCTAGTTCTATTTTTAATTTTTTGAGGAACCTCCCTACTGTTTCCTATAGTGGTTGCCCCAATTTACATTCTCACTAACAGCAGGTAAGAATTTCCTCTTCTCCACATCCTTGCCAATGCTTGATATTTCTTGTCTTTTTGGTAGCAGCCATTCTGACAGGTATGAGGTGATACCTCATTGTGGTTTTGGTTTGCATTTACCTGATGATTAGTGATGTTGAATAGCTTTTCACGTTCTCATTGGCTGTCTATCTTTGGAAAATGTCTATTCAGGTCCCCTGCCCATTTTTAAATAGATGATTTGTTTTTGCTATTGAATAATATGAGTTATTTATGTATTTTAGATATTAACCTCTTATCGGATATATGATTTGCAAATATCTTCTCCCATTCAGTAGATTGTCTTTCAGTTTGTTGATGGCTTCCTTTGCTATGCAGAAGCATTTTAGTTTGATGTAGTCCCACTTGTTTATTTTTCTTTTATTGCCTTTGCTTTGGTGTCAAATCCAAAAAATGATTTCCAGCACCCTTTATCAAGGAGCTTACTGCCTATGTTTTCTTTAGGGTTTTTATGGCTTCAGGCCATATATTCAAGTCTTTAATTCATTTTGAGTTAATTTTTGTGTATGGTGTAAGATAGTATTCCAATTTCATTATTTTGCATTTGGCTATCCAGTTTTTCCAACACCATTTATTGAAGAGACTGTCCCTTCCACGTTGTATATTCTTGTCTCCTTTGTAATACATTAATTGATCATAGATTCCTGGGTTTATTCATGGGCTCTTAATTCTGGTCCATTGATATATGTGTCTGTGCTGTGCCAATACCATACTGTTTTGATTACTACAGCTTTGTAGTGTGGTTTGAAATCATTGGATGTGATGCCTCCAGCTTTGTTCTTCTTTCTCAAGATGGATATGTTTTTTTCTGGGTCTTTTATGGCTCCATGCACATTTTACTATTGTACTATCTCTATGAAAAATGCCATGGAACGTTGACTGGAGTTGCACTGAATCTGTATGAGAGCAGTGTTTTTGACCATTATTACACATCTGCTAAATTTTATAATGATATTGATGAGTCAAATTCTCACATCAAAAGCAGTATAGAGTTTTTAAGTTACAGTCTAATTTGGAAATTCCATTTTGTATTAGGAATGTTGTAGCAAAAGGAAGATAAATGTCATCTATATATTTTATAGTATACAGGTCAATATGAATTAGACTGCTTTAAAATTCATGAATTGTTTTGTCTCAGACAACTTATTTCTCAGTTTGAGAAACCAAAGACAGAAAGTTTTCATTTTTTACTTGGAAGAATTCTGAACATTTGCACGTTTGATTTAGATACTTTGAGAGCCACAAACCTTTACTTTTTTTTTATTAAGGTATTACTGATATACACTCTTATGAAGGTTTCACATGAAAAAACAACGTGGTTACTACATTTACCCATATATCAAGTCCCCACCCATACCCCAATGCAGTCACTGTCTATCAGTGTAGTAAGATGCCTCAGATTCACTGCACAAACCTTTACTTTTTATGCAAAATATCTCTCTCAGATATAGTACCATGGGAAATGAGTGAGGTACACTTAGTAGTCAATAAAATTTTAAGATCAAATCCATACACTTGACCAGCCATCATTTATGAGACAACAGAGGGAGGGACAACCTGCCCTGGAGAAAGGCTTGGCCATGTTCAGGATCACCAAGAAGTGCCAACCATGTGCACGGATGCCTGGTGCGTGGAGGGAGTCAGGTCACATGGTCTCTGGTGTGGTTACCTAATACAGATTTCATTGCTTTTAGATGCCAGTGGTCATGCCATTAATTTAATAATAGCTTTTTCAGAAAAAAAGGCACCACACATCAGTTGCTAAGATCATGTTGATTTCAGAAACATGAAAGTATGAAAAACATTCTTCCTCTTAGAATCAGAGAAATAAGATAAAGCTATATGCATGTGTTTAGCATTTTTCTAATTTTTGTGTTTATGAGAAAAATATTGCCTTTATATATTTATAATTTTTTATTTGTTATTTATATGGAACATAGTTTAAAAACACTGCTGTAAGTTAAAAGGGAATACAGAATGCCACTGAGCCGCAAAATAACCCTTATAAAAGTGGCACTACCAAATGGGACGCAGATTGGTGCGGAAGGCCGGCCGGGACAGCTTTGATCGCTGACGATGGAGCAGGGCCCTACGGGGAGTTTGCAGCGGAGTGCACTCTCTCCATGGACTATCGCCTTGAAAGAAAGTTATTGTAAAATTTGGGCAGCTGTTTTTAGACCACAAAAGAACATCTGAATCTTGTGTTTTCCACATTTGTTCCTGCTTAGCTGAGAAAAGGAAGCTGCAAATGGCCATCAGTCACATGACTTTGGAGGGCTGAGAGCCCTTTCTTTGCCAGCAGGGAGACTCTCGGGAGGGATCAGACTCTCAGGGCCCCGACTCAGTCACTGTGCTCTCTTCCCTCTCCTGGCCTCTCTGCGCCCGATCCAGGGCAGGCTTGTTGCCCTGTCACTGTGTGTGACTATGAGGAGGAGTTCTCAGCGTGGCCCTGCACTCTTTGACCACAGATTCCCTGGGACCTGATCAGCAGTCTCACAGAGTGCTGACTCCTACGTCCTCAGCCCTCGTGGGTTTGGGGGTTTCAAGCTTCTTTAGAACTTCCCGCAGAAATTTGGCCAAAGCAGGGAAAAGACATGGGTTTGAATGTGCATATTTTAAAGTGTCCTGAAAAGATTTATTGGAGAAGCAAGGTTAAATTGATAAGTTTTCAAATCACATGTCAGGGTGTTAGCTGATTTCAGACAATTATCAAGATTCGGACTACAGCTTGCGAATGTGTGAAGGTTGCCATGCCCGAGAGTCTACAGAATTTGGTGCATCTGTTCTGGCTCTGTTAGAAGCCAAAGATAGTGACAGGCATCTCCCCCCATTTATTGCTATTTCTTCTTATTTTTTTATTGTGGTAGAAACCACATAACATGAAATTTACCATCTTAACCATTTCTAAATGTAGGACTAAGTGCAACCATGCTCCAGAACTCTTTTTATCTTGCAAAGCTGAACCTCTATACCCACTGAATAACAACCCCCCATTTCTCCCTCCCCTCAGGCCCTGACAACCACACTTCTATTTTTTGTCAGTGAATTTAGCTACTCTAGGTATTTCATAAGAGTAAAACCATTCAGTATTTGTCCATTTTCATCTGGTTTATTTCACTTAGCATAATGTCCTCAAGGATCTTCCTTTCCATGTGGTTACATGTGTCAGAATTTTCTTTGTTTGTAAAACTGATGGGACAGACATTTTTTCAGGAATCTAGAGAGCAGAGCACATTGGCTTGGCGCATAAAGGGTACTTACTGAATACTCATCTGATGATTTTAAAATTTTTTCTGGTAATGTTTCTTAATATCTTTCAAGTATATGTGTTTCCAGGTTTCAATAAGCAGGACCAGTCAGACATGGATGATGGATGCCAGAGAGACCAGCCTGAGGATGCTTGGAGAGTTCTTGAATGTTCTGCAAATGGTCTCGTCTGTTGCTGGCTTTTATAAGGAAATCTTTCTTTTTAACATAGAGTGGTAGTCTCAACTCAGGTGGGACCTGATGCTGCCTTCCTCCAGGTGACATTTGGCATTGTCGGTAGACGTTTTTGATTGTCACAACTTGGAGGGGGGGCCGCGCTGTTGGCATCTAGTGGGTAGAGGCCAGGGATGCTGCTGAACACCCTGCATTGTGCAGGACGGTCCCACGACAGAGCGACCCGGTCCAAATGTTAGTGGTGCTGGTATCGAGAAACCCTGACCTAGGGGCAGAAACTCCAGATTTAGTCAGCAGAGAACTGCCCATCATTACACATACTGATTCTCCTCTTTGAGAAGGCCTGGCATATACTGAAAGAGAATACGTCTATCTACGTCAAATAGTCAAAGTTGATACAAAAGATCACATCAACAGCGGCTTTCTTACCTAAACACCATTTATCTAAACCAAAAGTCCTTCAAACAGCTGACATTCAGGGAGCACAGCCCCTGCCCTGCTCTGGGAGCCTCAACCCAGAACATTTCATGCTAACGTAAACAGGATAAGCCTTTTCAGCTGCAGTGCTGTTTACCAGGAACCTGCTAGAATAAACTAGGTTGTGAAGTTTAGTTTAGTCAGCAGCAGTAATCAGCAGGGTGCTTCCATTTGTTGAGAAGCAATAAATGTGTGGGCACATGTGACCAACACTGTAATCTGGATTTGCTAAATGCCGCGGAGCACTTCTGAGGGCTTTTTTCCAAGCAAGTGACGAACTTATTGATGACAGACTTCCTCTCTGACAGGGAAGAACCAACTTCAAAGTGAAAGAAGCAAGTCTAACGGCTCTGCCTCTCTGAGGGCAGGAATGGAAGCGACCTTGGGGGTCTCTGTTACAGCTGGGAATCTGTGAGTCAGTGACTGAGTTGAAAAAAAAATGTGGAAGATTTGGGTGTTATTTGTTTCCCTATAGGCAGAGAAAATACCATTTAATAAAAATTGCATAAGGCTTTTTCATGTTTGTCACATTAGAATTCCAGTCTAGAGAACAGCATGGAAGGAGCTCCCAGTGAGGAAATACAGCGCAGCCCAGCATTGCTCAGAGGCCCAGCAGTGTCCTACTGAAGAGCAGAGACTCTTTTTTGATAGTTGTGACTGTACTTCAGTGCCAAATGGGCTAAATTTTGTCTGGTCTCTGGCCAGCCTGGTTGAGCTAGAGAAAGGTTGTGTTCCAGGGCAGTAAATGCCTCACAGGGAAACACAAGTAAGTTCGCATCTGGGGGTGGTGATGGGCTGCCCATCTCAGCTACACTTTTTCAGTGATTTCCTCCTGTCTATTGCTCCATTGGCCACATTAAAGTTATAGTTGGTCTCCAATGCAGTGGTTGGGTCCAGCCTCTAGACTAGATCATGCAGGTTGGAATCCCAGCTCTACTACTTACGACCTACTTTCCTCATCTGTAAAGTAAGGGTGGAAGTACTTTACCCACCTCTTATGGTGATGTTGATTTAAATGACTGAAGATTTATAAAGCACACAGAAAGCTCCAGACAAATGGTGAATACTGTATTTGTTAAATAAATAAAGTGACCACTGGCATGTTAAACTGGAATCTTTAGATTGTACAATGTATTAATTAGACTGTAACTTCACTTCGGAGTCTGGAGCTAAATCATTCTAGGCAGCAGGTCTCCCGAAAGTTGACATGAATTTGCCAAATAGCCTCCAACTTCAAGGCAAATTTTAATTGATTGCAAAGGGTTCCATTCTCTCAGGGCTGTCATGCTGAGTGTACCAGACATCCTAGAAAAAGTGTCAGATGGCTGTCATCATGTCGGACTGACACTCTGCCTTTCTGGACACTGGGTGGCTGTAATGTTGGACTAAACGTGAACTGGGTAAAACAAATTCTGCTGGAGCAGAGAGCTGGGCTGTCGGAGGACAAACCCTACAGTACCTTTGACATGAAGGAGTTTACAGCAGTTCAGGCAGGAGGTGAGAGGGCATGGGTCACAGGTGTGGTTAGGATCCACAGGAGGGGCAGAATCAGGAGCTGGCACCAGATGCAGGACAGGGCTGTCCTCGTGGGCAGCTGCGAAGGGAGAGAACAGACCAGCTGACTATTTGGGGAAGAAAAGGGAATGTTGAGGAGCATTTGCTGCCTCTCTGGAAGTGTTTTAATATCCACTTATGCCACAACCTGCTGGACAGTGGGGGCTTTGCCTTCCTCCTCCTCTGGGCCCCTGGAATCCTCCTTCTCAGGCTGACACTCCCCCAGGAGGAGGGAGACATCCTCTCAGCAGAAACTGGCTGAAAAGGAGAGGTCCACAGATACTGGCATTTGAGGGTCCCTCAGCAGAACAGCAAGGTACTGTGTGATTACCCCACAGTGAAGCCCGCTGGTTGACAAGCTGCACTGACACACCAGAGCTTCTGTCTCCATTTGATGTGAAGGCTTTCTCAGAGATGTGAAGGTGGGCCGGGGATCACGTGGCCACGGCCACGGGAAGGAGGGGCTGGCATCTCCACCCTGCCCTCGGCTCTTGTGAACCTTCTTTTGCCAGGGCCTTCCTCTTCCACTGTCAGCAGAGGGATGGCACAGATGCTTTGAAGGAACAGACAAAAGACTTGGAGAACAATTCTGCACAAATAGCTTCCTTACTCCTGGGAGTCCTGAGAAAGTTCAGTCAAACGCAGAACGAAAAAACCCGCAGGTCCCAAAGGCCTGTGTGTAGGCCAGTACGGGACTCCCCAGCTTTGGAATCAAGAGAGAGGACTTGTAAACATCAAACATGTGGTGGTCTATAAATTTTTACTTTCTCACTCTACCATTTTCTTTTGTATCTCCTACTGACAGTATTCTTGGTATTCAGGATTGAAGAGAATGAGGGAGAAGGAAGCAAGAAGGCATTATTTAGAGGGGAGCAGCGTGGAATTAAGACTGGCAACTGAAGGCTGGTGATTATTCCCCTAACTTTTCTCCTGCCTTGAATTTCTGAGAAGCAATGGAAAGGCCTGCTCTGAGAAGGGGCAGCCCAGGGCCCAGCAGTCCCGCTGCACTCTCAGGGTTAGCCTGAGTGCTGTCCGTCTGCTTGTGGGAAGAAAGGACTGACTGTCTGAGAACAGAGGGCTCAGTCCGAGCCATGACAGCTCTGTCCTGAATTGTTGCTTCCTCATTCTTAGATCTTTCAGAGGGTAGCTCTACCTGGGGGGTTCTTGCGGCTCAGAAACTTGCCCTTCACAGCCCAGGAAGGCCTCAGCTTTTTGAAAGGTGGACACATAGTCATCCCACTGGCTATTTCTTGGGCAGCAGTATCAGCTTTGCTATCAGCACGCTTTATATTGGGCCCTATTATGGGTTGAATTGTGTCCCCCAAAATTCAGATGTTGAAGTCCTAGCCCCCAGTAACTGTGAATGTGACCTTATCTGGAAATGAGGTCTTCGGAATGTAGTTAAGGTTAGTCATTGGGGTGGGTCCTAATTCGGTATGAGTGATGGCCTTATGAAAAGGGGAAATTTGGAGACAGATTGGGGGTGATGCTTATACAAGCCAGGAAATACCAAAGAGACAGCCAGCAAAGCCCCAGAAGCTAGGGGAGAGGCCTGGAACAGACCCCCCCCCGCCCCCCGCCCACAGTCCTTGGAAGGAGCCAGACCTGCCGACAGATGCCCTGACCTTGGACCTCCAGGCACTCAATTTCAGTTTTTCAGGCCACCCAGTCTGTGGTACGTTGTTACAGCAGCCCTAGAGAATGAACACAGGTACCAACTCGGAGGGTTGGCTTCCTGGAAGAAAACAAATTCGTCAACTGCAGAGTTACTGGCCCTGCATTGTCCATACACGCTTAGATTTGGCTTTTGCCAATGACGTTTTGTGCAGTGACCCTTGGTTTCCTTCTGCTCCAATCCCCCTATATCCCTCCAGTGGAAAATTTCCTCGCAGCTTGAGGGTGTGTGTGGGGGGACCAAGAATGGAGCTCTTTGTTTAGAATTTGCGTGGTATACATAAATAACGAGCATATGGGGAATTTTCAAGCCAGAGGCATTTTAGAATTAGGCAAGGGAAGAGAGACTTCATTTGTTAAAGACATTTCCTGTTCAAATTCAAGAGCTTCTCTACATCCTCCCTTCCCCATGCCCTGCTCCCTCCACAAACCCCAAATATGTGAGAGGCTTTCTTAGCAGCATAGGCCCAAGGGGATGTTGAGAGGAATGGATAAGAAAAAATAGTACAGCAAATCAGATGAATGGAAAAAGTCCTTTTTATGCGTATAACTTCAGAATTGCAAAAAAGAAAGGTGTAAGAAAATTACTTCTAAATGAATACACCATTAAGTGTGTCTTAATTGTTTATACAAAGGCTGGTCTTTAGAAAATTAATCCTGG
The DNA here is from genome assembly GCA_032199065.1 of Smutsia gigantea. Taxonomy (NCBI): domain Eukaryota; kingdom Metazoa; phylum Chordata; class Mammalia; order Pholidota; family Manidae; genus Smutsia; species Smutsia gigantea. The sequence goes on along the minus strand of JAVSCE010019805.1, from coordinate 8,682 downwards.
TTGTTTCCTTTTAGATTCAGGGACATGTGACATGCACTGAAATCCCACCCTCAGGCTTTAAAGGGGGATTTCTTATACTACTAGCTTATGTGCCCAGCTGCCCCAGCCTGTAAAGTAGGGTGAGTGGGTCAAGTTTAAGGTACAAAAGTTGGCCTGTCCTAGGCCAGCCACTCCGAAGAAGAAGGAGGGAGGCTTGGCTTTGGGGGATGATTTTGGACTCCCTGATCTTGAATGCAGGGCGCTGCACTTGGTGCTGTTTCCTATCATTATGTGAATGCTGTCTAACAACTTCATCTATTGGCTCTGGAAAAGCCCTTTTGAATTAAAATATTTCATTAGCTGCCAGGGAATTAGGCAAGCTGCGAAAAAGGCAGTTCCATTTGCTTGTGTCTGGGAAGGAGGTTGCCTTCTGGTTAGCAGAAGCAGCCCAGTTTCACACCCCATTAATGTGGTGTCAGTCTGATTTCTTCCTTTCAACCCAAACCACAAACCTGGGGAAGCCAGCCAGCTTTCCAGTTGCTTCTGGGGCAGATCTTTATGGCTCCATGGTCCAACTTAGTGATTTCTTAGCAATAGTTTAAGCAGAGGCACTGCCACTTTCAAATATAAGCACAGGAACGCCTTGTGATGATAGATATACATTATGTGATCGCTCTGTATTGGAATTACAGCCTTCTGGACAAACCTCCTGAAGACCGGTATGGACAACTGGTAATTTGTAGTGATATTAGAAACACAGAAGGAAGAAAATAGTCATGTTTTCTACTAACACAGGTATTTATTAAATGGCATGGTGCAAGAGATATAAGACAGAACGTAAAGCATAAAACTGCAGAAAAAAACCCCATAAAACTGCAGAAGTCAGATTTAGGGAAAATTTATCGAAGACTTATAGTGTGCCTAGGAAATGTGCTTGGCTCTTTGTCATGTATCCGTATAGAGGGGGGAAGGGTGGTGGAGGGGAGAGAGAGACTAGACCAGTTTGGAAAATTGATCCCTTATCTTTGAAGAAGGGTAATTTATAATGAGTGTCATGAAAAGTCTTTTAAGAGTTTGAGGGGAAGCATAAGAGAGGTAATTATGTAGCAAAAACCCAAAACCAAACCAAATCATTTTTCTGATTTTCAAAAGGGTCAATTCCTTGAATAATGTTTTCAAGGTCAAGGACCCAGCTTTTCTTTGAAATAATTGGCCTGTTGCCTGGAGTCAGGGGTTTGGCTTTTAGAGACAAATACACTAATCAAAAACAGCTTTCAGGACGATTTTATTCTGTTGCAAGCCTACCACAGTATGCCCTCGATAAGAGTGTGTCTAATGGAAGAATAGAGGATTTTATATTGGAAGGTGGTTTGTAGCTGGAGGTACCTCTACTTTTTCCACTAAAGATGAGGAAGAGGGACTTGTCTGAATTGCAATAAGAGAAATATAGGTTAGAATTCCCAGCTGCAAGCAGAAAGGTATATTGGTAAGAGCTTTAAGAGGGTTAATAAAAGTCTTTCTGGAGGTACCTGTGGCAACAGGAAGGCTCTGCATAGCCCCCTACAGAAGAAAGGGGTTGGACAATGATGCTCTCTTCCTTACTGACCTCGCCCCCTCTGAAATATTGCCACTCTGTTTACTACCTGCTGGGAGATACAGCGATGCCCAGAATAGCACTAGATCACCCTGAGTGATGGGATTTCTTTTTCTTACAGTCAAGACACTCCACCTTTTTGAGGAAATGGGTCACTCTGCTTATATTGCCTTAATCATGCTATTGTATAAAGTGGGGTACATATCTGTTAGGTATTGGCTTAGCTGAGAGTTTAAGAAAACTCCAAATAAAATCTCAGAAACAAAATAGAAATCTAAGAAGCCCAAAGATAGGTATCTAGTTCATGACATTGTCAGGAACTACCATTCTCATCCTGTGGTTTCTACCTCATGGTCCAAGATGGCTGCTTGAGCTCCAGCTATCATGTCTACAGTCTAGCCAGGAAGAAAAAAAGGATGAAGGGCATGTCCCATTCCTATAAGCACAGTTCCCAGAAGTTGCAAAAGATTGGCAAGTCTCATTGTCCAGAACTTACATGCACACACCCCAGCTTCAGGGTGGCTGAATAATGTGGTCTCTCTATCTTGGGCAGTTAAATACCAGCTAAATATCAGGGGTTCTATTAAATGAAAGCAGAGAATGGTTAGTAAGTGACTTGTAGTTTCTAGGGGTAAAATGGATATCTGGGACCTTTAATGGTAGGGCTTGTCACCCCAGCCATGAAAATATTATCTTCTTCTCTAACTGTCTGCAGTTAGATTCCCATTTGAGAACAAATAAAGCTACTCAGAAAAACCCAGAGAGGAACCCAGAAAAAACCAAAGAGGGGAGTGTAGCATGGTTCCCGTTTGACTTAGATGCCCATTCATAGCTTAATTTGATACTGAAATTTTGACAGCGGAAATTGCTAGGCAGATCCTGAAGGTGTTCACAGTGGCCTTGGGGTCAGCCCTGATTCACTGGAGCAGGGCACTCACTGCTCCAGACTCTAGTGGACAAACACACTCTGTGCAGTAGGTCTAGCTGGGGCCCAAGAGCCTGCATTTCTAATAAACTCCCAAGTGATGCCATGCTGTTGGTGTATAGACCGTGTTTTGAGTGAGAGAGTTCAGAGAAGGGTTTCTGTGGCTGAGTCCAATTTGTAGCACAGCATTTAAGTAGAGATGGGACAGTGACGGTCAGAGGGTCTCCATCAGCGTGGTTCTCACACACTGCTGTTCATAAGAATGCCTGTGGAACTTGTTAAGATACAGACTTCTAGGATCCCAACTATTGCTTTCAGTGTAACAGGTAGCAGACATTTGATTTTTATTACAGGCACTTGGGATAATTTCTGATGAGGTTGGTCTAGGAAGCACATTTTGAGAAATATTGGCACCAGTGCCTTGGCAGTCTTGACCTCTTGGATCATGAACCATTGTGATCCTGGCATTCTGGGATTTCTGGTTTTAAATCGTCTAGTTTAATTCATTGAAGGAGAGACAGTTTGCTAACCTTTATGGCTCGGGAGAATGTCATCAAAGGACGTTCATCCCCCTCTCCCATTTCGGAGCTGAGGGTTTTGATCATTCAGCATGTTTGAGGCTGTCTTCCTCAGGGAGGAAGGAGGAGAAGGGAAGCAGCTGACCTCACTGGCACCTTCCACATGCAGGCTCTATGCTACCCTTGTCTAAGGATTATTTAGTGTAATCAATCCTACCAGGCTCTCTGAGGTAGTGGGGCTATCCCCATTTACCTCAGACATGCTTTAATGTTCTCTTATGAATATTAAATGTTTAAGAAATAGAGGAAAGGAAGGGCTTTTGTGACCCCAGGATACTAGGGGGCTTCCTGCCTCTTTACCTTCATACCATTTCCTTGCCTCCATATCCTCCCTATCCCCAGCTCCTCTTTATCACTTGTGTCTTCTAATTATCTCTACTTACAAAGGCCTAGTTCAAGTGCCAGGTAGATTTCTCCATCATCCTTCCCAAGAATCCTGTCATAACCCTTTCCCTGGATTTAGTCTTCTGTTCACAAGGAATAGCTCTCTCCAGGTTTCTGCAATCAGCCTGAGGACTCCTTATATTAAGCATGTCTTTATTTTCTGCATTTGTGTTGGTTTTGTTGGGGGAGGGGTGCTGAGTTAATTTTCCTTCGTTCTTGTGCCCACCACAACAAAGAATTGAAGGGCAGAGACACAGCAGTGAGGCAGAGTAAAAGTTTTATTTGAATGCACTCCAAGGGGGGAGTGGGCCAGAGTCAGGGTAGATAAAGGCAGGTTTACTTGAATAAAGAAGAGAGGAAGGAAAAAGGGAGGAAACGGAAGCTCACTGAGCTGCTGCTCGGCCTATGGTGTCACCTGGCATCCAATGTCCTCTTGAATCTACATGGCATGGGAACTAGGTCCCTACCACCCCAGGATTTGGGGGTGCTGCAGAGCACTGGATGGAGTGAGATTATGTTCCGAGAACTTCCCGAAGGCAAAGAAAAGAGATTTTCAGGTAGGCTTCTAAAGAGCATGCTGCAGTCCTGTCTGGGTCATCCAGGCAATGGGAACTTGCAAGCCCCAGATGAGAGCTCTCAGCAGCCCCTCTCTACTTGTCTGAAGTACGACAGAGAGAGTGACAAAGAAAGGTGAGGGTGGGCAACCTCAGAGAGGAGGTGTGCTTAAGGGTTTGGGGTCTGGGGTTTTATAGGGTCTTTTTGGGTAAGGGTCAGTATAAGGCATGATGTATACAGGTGATTCATAATTCCTTCAGAGTTTTGTCTTGAGAATAGGGTTATTTAGGGGACTGTGTTGGTTTGGGACTTCAGCATTCTTTGTCCACATAGGTTTATCTGTAACTTCGAGGTCTGCCTCTTGCCCTGGTTACAAAGTTACCTGATTAAGGGGCTGGAGGAAGAGGAAAAAACAACGTGTAGATTAAGTTAAAGAATAAGCTAGGCCTTTTAGCAGGCTAAAGTAAATCTTACAATGGCATGGTCTAATTGATACAATGTGCTCGGGTACTGAATTTGAGGAATAGAGGACATTCCAAGTTGCTCCTGGCCTTTGGAGCTTCAACTAATTAACTCATTTATTCTGTGAGTCCTTTCTGGCTCTCTAGTTTTATCTGATTAACTCTCTGAGTCCCTTTTAGTGGGCTTTACTGGCCTTATTCTCCTTCCACCCGCTCATTTCTATTTTTCTGCCTAACTGTTTGACATCAGTTTGACAGTTTGACCTTGGAAAGACTGCCTCTCTCAGGGTTGCCAGATCCTTAGAGATTGTAGATGACAAGCCTGAGGGTGTCCCTTTCAAAGGCAAACCACCAATGCAGGGCCAACGACTCCAGCCACCTCCTTTGTGGGGCTTTCATAGGCCAGACCACTGTCTGCCTGTCCCGGTCACCTCGGGGCCAGGCACCAGACAGGTAAGGGCAGCCTCTGTGCCACACAGCCTACTGAAGCCATCCAAGCCAGCCAGCCCTACGCCTGCTTCCCCTGCCTCTCTCACTCCTTCCTGTGGAAACCACCGTTAAGGCTCTTGCCCACATTTCCCCTCCATCTACTGCCTGACTGGCCCTGGTGCTTCCCTGTGTGGCCCTCTGGCCAGGCAATGCTCTGTCCTCTGGGATCTGTGAGTATAACAAACTACCTTTTCAATGGCAGTCATTTCCTGATCTTTAGGTGTCCCTGTACCTGAAAAACAATAAAACTTACATTTTATTTTACTGTATTTACTTTTTATTGGGGTATGACTGACATTCAACATTATCTTAGTTTCTGGTGTATAACATAATGATTCAATATTTGTATATATTGTGAAATGATCACCACAGTAAGTCCAGTTAATGTCCACCATCATACATAGTTACAGAATTTTTTTTTCTTGTCTTGAGAACTTTTAAGATCTATTCTCTTAGCAACTTTCAAATATGCAGTACATTATTATTAACTATAGTCACCATGCTGTACATTACATTTCCGAGTTTGTACTTTGGATTCCCTTCACCTATTTGCAACCTGGCCCACCCTCTGTCTCTGACAACCACCAATCTGTTTTCTTGAAGCTGTGAGTTTGATAAAATCTACCTTTTAAAACATTTCATGTCAAATTCTGTATACCACAAATCCCAGACCATTTGGCTGCTGTGTTCTCCTGAGACTGAAGAGACGCTGAATGAAGGAACCCACACTTGGTTGCTTCTACAGTGGTCCCAAGGAGCTCCAAGCTTTGTTTACTGGGAAATGAACCCTTTTGCTTCTTAGGAGAGAAAAGTATGGTGGCTCTAGAGGCTTATTTTTTTTTTTACCTTAACAGACAGCTGACCCTGCTGGTCTGTGTTAGCTCAGCTGAAGACCAGGTTGAGTCTGGCGCTGAGCTCCAAGCTTCCCTTTCTAACAAGGTCACTTCCTTGACAAGAGAGCATGCCATGTTACAGTCACGTGGAATTCCCTGCCCTCTGTCCCTGCAAATGTTTGGAGCTTCATGGTGGTGGGCTCTGCTCTATTGAAATGCTGATGTATCTATTTTAACATTTTCCTTATATTATGATGTTTTGACATCTTAAAATACCTTTCTTTCTGGGGACTAGCCAGTTCTTAAAAGTCTCAGCGGGGAGCATGCCTTTGATATGTGAACTAACCAATCCAGAGCTCCGCAATCAGAGATAAAATGCAGAGTTTTCCTTTATTGGCTCAGTGGCCTGTTCCTTTTCAATCAGTGCAGCCAGCTTGGGTGGTGGACACAGAGCTAGAAGTATGGCCGTCTGCCCTGTCCCCCAGGCAGACTGTGTGGGCAGACAGCACGCTTTTGTTTGTGTCCTTCCTCCCCAGGACAGGAGAGCCATCTTAGAGTCAGTACTGTGGGGTGGAGAGGAGGGGCGGCTCTGGACAAGACTACCTGGTTGCAAATCCTGCCTATTCAGTGATCCAAAGTCCTTGGGCAAATTCTGCCGTTTGCTTGCCAAGTAGAGTTTTGGCTGCTGAGGACAGAGCACTCAACAGAGGAACTTTTGTTCTGGTGGGAAAGACAGTCTAAGAACAGGTAAAGAGAAAACAGAAGGCTAGCAAAGATCACCAAGAAAACATAGGGGCTGAGAAGAGTAATGGTGTGGGAGGCCGGGAAGAGGACCAAGTCAGATACAGGTCCTACAGTCAGAGGACTCATGGTCTAGTGGGATCGAGAGACAGGCACACACACACATCATGAAAAGCTACAAAGGAAATAAACAAGGGCCTGAGATGGAAAGAAAAGCTCTAAGGTGAGCTTAAACTGTGGATGAATCTACTTTGGGTGGGTTTTAGTGAGGTCAGGGGTGGCCTCTAAAAGGGAGACAGTGAAGCCAATAATATATGAGAAGGTCCTTGTCCTATAACAGTGGGAGACGATCATTCTGATGCCAGACAGTGGGCGCAGCTTATACAAAGGCCTTGAGGAGGGAGAGAGCTTGGGGCACCAGAAGAAGTGAAGGAAGCCCAGTGTGGCTGGAGTGCGTGAAGCAGACTGTCTGAACCTGGGAGACAGGTCAGGTTCTCATCACACATGGCCATTTAGGCCCTGATGGGGATTTTGGATTCTCTTCTAAGTGCAGAAGATGGAATTTTAAGCATGGAAGTGACACAATCCAATTTATATTTTATGAAGTTCATGTCAGTTATTTTTTAATCTCTGAAAAATGGCACACAGAAAGTTCAAGGCTTATTATCTGTTGTTGTCACTACTATACATGTAAAGCTGGCTTCTGGAACCACTAAATTCATGTCATTCTTACTGGTCTTTCCACCCAGCCACTTGGAGCTACCTTGTGGGGACAAGGTGAGCTTAGACTACGTCTGTCTACCTACCTGTCTCAATCATCTTTATAAATCAATGTGGTAGCCAGAGGTAGAGTTAAGAATTTCTTGGAATACAAATTTGGGTCTGCTCTGACACTCATACAAATGGGCAGTCAAGTTCCAAATTCCCAGGTCCTTCCTGATGATAATAAATGTCTTCTGTGGTCATAAATGTGTCATAAGGCAACCCCCAAAATTCCTCAGTTTCAGGTCAGACTTTTTGGCTCTCTGGTGAGCTCTCACCGTGAGATAGTCTCTCTGGCATTCCCTGTCCATCCTGCTCTCTCCCTGGGGGGCTGCCCTGTGGCCACATGCCCCTGACCGCCGGAGGGTGTGGGCAGTGGCAGGACGCTGGAGGCAGGCAGATAGGCAGAGGGGTCAGGATGTTTTCTGCTCTGCTTCCTCCCTGTCCAGCTGCCTGAAAGCAGTGCTTTCCTCTGCCAGAGGCCCCAGCTCCTGCTGCAGTGACCGCCTTCTACACTGTGGGTCTCTCTGGGTTCAGGTAACCCCTCTTCTTCCTTCAGGCCTAGAGGTTGTAGCAGTTTCCTGTTGTGGCTAGCCAAAGATGCCTGCTGGTTTTCCTTAACTCCACTCACACTTTGACTGATAAGTCTTTTCATTAAATTCTCCTAAAATCACTCGTTTCAGCACGTACCATCTGTTTCTTGCTGGGTCCTACCCTTCTACCCTCTAAGATCACGTGTGTTCAAAATATACCCTTATTATCGGGTACTAGCCTGCTAAATATAGGTATGTCTAAATATTTACCCTATTTCAGTGATTCTGAGATGTACCCTGCCCCTGTACATTTCAGCATCACCATCATTAGGATGACTCGTGGATGGTGGTTTTTACACTTGCTGCAAGAGAGGCAGCTGCTGCTGTTTCCCTGTGCCCCTGTGAACTTGGTCATTGCTGCTTGCAGAGTCCTCAGTTGGGCTGGCACCTCTCAGTGCTGTTTAAAATATTTTTGGGAAGTTTACATTGTAATTCAGCTCTGGCATGAAGTAAGGGTGTACAAAGAGGCACAAAATAGAGCAGTGAGGCATAATTTTGATGTCAGCAAAGTAAATATACATCTTGGCAGAATGAGACAATCCCATATATATATTTTTTTAATATAATTTATTTTATTATCATTAATCTACAATTATATGTACAATATTACGGTTATTAAACTACCCCTTCATCAGGTCCCCCCCACCAACCCCACTACAGTCACTGTCCACCAGCGTAGTGAGATGCTATAGAATCACTACTTGTCTTCTCTGAGTTGTACTGCCCTCCCCGTGCCCCCCCAACATTATATCTGCTAATCGTAATGCCCCCTTTTCCCTCTTATCCCT